>JBBPDI010090394.1:0-12171 GCA_037974545.1 Cucumis variabilis | reverse complement strand
GTCTCTTACTGAGTATGTTTGTACTCACCCTTTTATGTTTAATGTTTTTCAGGTAAAGATAACAAAGGGAGCAGACCAGCGAGAGGCAAGAAGGAGACATGACTGCCATAGGAATTGTTGTTCAAAATGCTTCCGCTTATGCTTGTCATTTTCTTTGGGTTATTAGACCGTTTAGAATTTTTTTTTTTTGTGATTTGAACTTTTGTTTTGAGTTATGAACTTTAATTTTGCAAAATTGTACTTCGAATATTTATTTTATGAAAATAGAGTCCGAATAAAGTTTTTCTTTGAAGTTATTTGTATCGTTGGATTCAATAAAGACTAATGTTTAAGAGGAGTGTATTTCTATTAAGGTAATGAACTCAGCTTAGTTTTAAAAAGTTGAGTTTTTACAGCTACTAAGTGGGTATTTCAATACCTAGTGGAGCAGTAAACAGAGGCTTGCTATATGTAGCTCTAAATGAATCTAAAGTACTTTTAAATGGTTATGTTGATGCAGATTTTGCAGGAGACTATGATAAGAGGAGATCCTTAACTGATTTCTCTTTTTCTTTGGGAGAAATTAAGTTGGAAGTCTAATCATCAATTAATAGTAACTCTATCAACTACTATGACAGAATTTATAACAGTTTCAGAGGCAGTAAAAGAGGCTATATGGCTAAAAGGTCTGATCAATGAGCTAGGCTATGATCAAGATGCCATAGAACTCCTATGTGACAATCAAAGCGCAATCCATTTAACAAAAAACCAGCAGTACCATGACAGGACAAAACATATAGATGTCAAAATGTTTTTTGTCGTGATATTATTGTAAAGGGAACTGTGAGCATACAAAAGGTCAACACAAAAAATAATGCAGCAAATTTCCTTACTAAGGCTTTACCTAAAGCTAAGTTCAATTTTTGCCTAAATCTATTCAAAGTAGTAGATTTGTATGCAGAAAAATAAATACCTAAAGTGAAGACTATCAAGGAAGTTTTTCGTTCAACAAGGAGAATTTGTTGGAGTTTTGAACTCAACTTCTGTTTGTTGGATCAGTTCAAAAACAGTTCAAGAAGTTAAAAATTAGTTAAGGGTAATTGCTAACTAATTTTTAATAGTTTTATACTCTAAAAAAAGAGACTTGGCACATATCTGTAATGTTCTTCATCTAGTAATCTTTTGAAGAGAAAGGAAATAACTGATAGTCTTCAAAAAGTGAATGTAGGTGATTTTGCCGAACCACTCTAAAACCTCTGTACGTTGATCCCCTTTTGTCTTCTCTCTACTCTCTCAAAATACTTTGCACTCCATTGTTGAACCTAGATATTGATTCCAAATCAAAGAGGCTTGAACAAAAAGGAAAAGGGCGAAAAAGATTTTGCATGAAGAAAGAATGAAGAAATGAGAGAAGAAACTTTACCTTTTTTCTTTTTGCAACGTTCCAAAAGGAGAGAGAAAATGACGGCTATATAATAAATGCTACATTGAAAAGGTAAATTGAATTAAATAAAATCTTTGGCTTTTTTGTAATAAAGATTTTTTCACACTGAAAACGAACAATAAAAAGCGAGAGCAAAACTTTGTCCCCATAAGGCATGTCACGGATCCTTCCTGTCACTCACCAACTTTCCTCTATCTTTACCTTTACCTAAAATATTAAACATAGAAAATGATGAGTATAAACACATACTCAGTAAGGGTTTGCTTGGTAATGATTCTGTTTCCTGTTTCTAATTTTTTAGAAAATGAATGTGTTCGGTAATGTTCTCTGTTTCTCATTCTCTAAAGAATTAGAAATGTTCCTAAAAATTAAGGAATTTGTGGGAACAAGAAAAAAGAGTTTCTCTCGTTCTCGTTTCTCTTCGTTCTCAGATTTCATGACTTCTCTTTCTTCTCGTTTCTTTCATCTTTGTCTTCTCTCTTCTCCTCCGATGTTTCTCTTCGTTCTCCGGTTAGGGATCCATCTCTCTGTTTGCCTTCTTCAATCTCTTACCCATTCAATCTTTTCATTTTCCTTCTTTGTTCTCCGACCAGGGTGGCTCTTCCTACTCCGTCAGATTCAATTCCTCACAATAGCAGATCTACAAGTGCAAGAAAAAAATAGAAAAAGATGGGATGTGTAACGCAAACGTGAGATGGGTAACTCAATTATTGGTGGCAGAAGAGAGATATCAAAAAAGATAAACGAAGAAAAGGATTTCGATGAATTGTTGCAAGTGCAAGAAAATAAATAGGAAAAGATGATTCTTTTTTTAAAAAAAAACAAAAGAAATCCTTTTTTTTTCACACGCGAAAGAGACAAACAAACACAAATAGTCGAAGGAAAATGAGGAAATTTGATCCATGGTCGGTGTTTTTCAAGCAAGAATGGAAGAGGAACTGGCTATTCCTTGTTGGTGTGCCATAACCATCCCCTTGGTTACCAAGATGATTGTCGAATTTTCTGAGGAAAAGGTGAAGAATTCTCCCTTTGAAGAGAGGCACAATCAGTGAATCCTTTAATAGGAGATTAGTGGCATTGGAAATGTTCGATTTTTTTCGTTTGTGCAAAAAAATAGATATTGCTGTTAGTTTACCGACAATTTGAATCAATTTTTATTGGTACTTCTTAGTATGTATTGAACCTTAGGTGGATTTTTTGTGGCATTGTTTACTTATTATATATTATCTGCTATGTTTTTGTGATTGAGACACATTCTTGTGGTTTTGCACCAAGGTTATCTCTAGTTTATGTTTGCTTCAATGAGAATTAGCTTGCAATTGGTCATGGTGATGATTGAGCACTTGCAACATTTTGTTTTTTATTTTCAAGCAATTTCAATTGTGATTTCGATTGTAAAACTTGCATTAATGTGATTACGCAGTTCTTTCAATTTTGCTGTGAGGTTTCCATCGTTCATCAAGCATTGGCTTGCAATTTGGTGATTTTGAAGGTGTATTCATCTGTTATATAATTGAGAATTGTAAGAAAAATGTGCACATTTTAAAGTATATACCGATAGCATTTTGAACAATTCACAATTATATGTTTAATATAGGACATTATTAAGAAAACAAGAAATATTGTGCACTTCTGTCCTGCTAGGTGTCTGTTAACTTTCCATTAGGGTTTCATAGGGAAGTATCCCAAAAATATCATGCTCCCGAACACACGTTATCTAGCTAACCCCTAGGAACACATCTCGTCTTCGATGAACCTGAAGGAGCACCTAAGAGGAACTGGTCTTCGGTGATCCGAAGAAACACGTAAGAGAAACGGTCTTCGACAACTAGAAAGAATACCTAAGAGAATCAAGCTGTAAGTGACCCCGTTAGATCACTTAGTCATAAAAAGGTGGTGATCTCGAAGGACACCCATATGAGTACGACCTTACTAGACAAAGTTAACAGAGCACCACAATCCATAGCATGTAACATAACATAAACATCACAACATGGCATGAATACCAATCATAACGTCCTTATCATGTGAATAATATATCATGCATCATAACATAGTCATCTCAATCATAACATATCTCAGTCATAACACATCAATTATAATACATAGTCATAACACATTAGTCTAAACATCTCAGTCATAACATATTAGGTTATAGTCATAACCTATCATCTATATCCGTTGTATTATGCATTTTGGCTCCATCAATGCATAAAGAAAACACATGCAAGCTTAGCTTTTTAATCTACTGTCGAAGGTCTAGTAGTAAAATCTCTTACCTGAGATTTGCTAAAAATATTCCTTTGCTGACAGTAAAATTATCCAATTAATTTAATCTTAATCCTACAAGGAAATTTCAGTATCTTAATTAATAAAATTAACAACTGGCTTTCATTCAAAAATTCTTCCAAATTAACTTACCCAAAGTTGAGGTTGAAACTAATTCAACTTTAATGGAAAAAATTTGTCATTTAAATCTTCAAGATTTGTCAATGAGACTTTCCAAACATATGCAACCAAAATCAATTCCAAGATGAAGAACCTTTCCTTTTTTCTTTCGCTTTTAATTTGAGTATTTCAATGCTATTTATAGACCCAAATAATAATAATATTTATCATTACTATTTCCTTTTCATTTTCCTTTTCCTTATATATATACATACATATATTTTTATTTTTCATTATCTTTTTCAAAAATAAAGTCTTCTCTCTCTTCATTAAATACCATCAACTTTATTATTTTACCAAAATAATTATACTTTTACTTTCTAACAAATATTCTCTCTCCAAATAATTATTCTCTAACAAATAATTTATTTTTGTCTTCTCTACAAAATGTTAAATAATTATATTTTAACAAATATATGTCTTTTCCTTTTTCATTATAATTATATATATATATATATATATATAATTATCAAATTTTCAAAAAAAAAAATTCACTCTTCAATTTAGTTAAATAACATCAAAATTATTTAATAAATTTTAATTTCCATAAAACCAAATAATTTCCACAACTTTACTTAAACATCAAAACATACAATTAAATCAAATTCTCAACAAACACCACAAATTCAAATCCTCTAATTAATTAAATATTCATCCAACAAATATCTACTCAATTCCAATGTCCACAAAATCAATTAATCTTCAAAATAAACACCTAATAATTAAACAAAACTAAGATAATTAACTCCAAAAATTATATTAATTTTTGAGGCGTTACATTATCTAGCCAAAATCTTTAACTTATTTAACCAACAACACATTCGCTAACTATCGAGACTATCCATTATAGCGTATAGTTACACTCTCCTCAGTACCGTAAATATTTTTCTGTCCACTTAATATAACCAAGATTATTTAGTAAGTCGATCCTTCAAAAAGTTATTCGTAATTATGGTTGGGCTAAAATATCATTTTGTCCTTGAAATTACTTTTTGTTCCTCTTAAGTCTCATTAATCCTCTAATGAACAATTGGTTTGTGTTTCGACTACTAAATTGACTCCCTCTTAGATGAATGAGAGGATAGGACATCTTGTTCATGATCCAAAGTCATTTCAAAACACGTTTCTTCGTTTTTAAATGTCATAACGGTTTTAAAATATCATAAAAAGTGCATTCTTGATTGTTTTCCAATGTCATAATCAATCAATTTCTTGATAGCTTTTCCGTATCAATAAAAAAAATATTTCTTGACGGTTATTAAATGTCATGAACACTCATACTCTTGAAGGTTTTTAAATGTCTTGAACACTCATACTCTTGACGGTTTTTAAATGTCATGAATACTTATACTCTTGACGGTTATTAAATGTCATAAACACTCATATTCTTGACTATTTTTAATTGTCATGAACATTTGTATACTTAACGTTTATAAAACATCAACGTTCACTATTCTTAACATTTAATTAATGTAACACTCCAAAGTTTAAGGTAATTTTTTTTTATCTTAATAATTTATTTTACGATGGAATTATGTTGGGTGTTATTTTAAGTTTTGTGGAATAATATTGGTTATATTCTTTTGGATGGAAATAACTGTATTGGAAAAAATAAAAAGAGAAAAAGATGGTTAGTGGGGATATTAATGAAGAAAGAGAGAGTATGTTATTTGAGTTATTTTTGGAAAAGGAATAAGAAAAAGGAAATTTGAAATAATTCCACTTGTTATTAAATAAAGAACCTCGTAGATCGTGTCATCATCTTCTCCACTTTTCCTCTCCTCCTTCACGTTAAAACCCTAGTCTTCGCCCTCTTCACTATACCTCCTTGACCGCCGCAAATTCTACGATCGATGCAACTCCTCTGCACAACGACGATTGCCCGGATGAAGTTGCTGCACTGTGTTTCTTCTCCACTCTGCGTCTTTATCCGTCAGCAGTAGCCACACTGTTTCTACCGTTGCGAAGCCCCACCTCCCTCCGTCAATTGTCGCACGTCTTTACCGTCATGCGTCACCGATTGCCATGATACACCAGATCCAAGCCAACAGCCTCTCAGTCGTGCGGGAGTCTTTCTTCTCTTATTTGAGTCTAAGCCGCCCGTGTGAGCCACAAGCTCCATTGGACCCGAGTTGTTCTCTCCTTCGTAAGTCGCAGACCTTCATTTGTCAAGCCGCACGTGCAAGCAAGTCGAATTCAAGCTACCCCTCCATTCGAGCCAAGTCGATCTTCCTAGTCAAGCCACAAGCTTTCCTTCATTTGTTCCTTAGCCATTCACTTTTAGGAGCCTTATTTTTTTAGAAGTTTGGTAAGTTTTTTATGGGTTTGGTACTCCATCCAATACTTATTTATCCCAAATAATTTAATTCAAGTAATTTGAGTTATGGATTTAAATTGGAATGTTATTTTACTTGAAAGTTGACTATTTTGTTAAAAGATTGGAACTGTCCAATCTCCCATTCAAGGTTGTGTTGGATTCAACCTTAATCTTGGAGTAAGTTTGGATAAGTCTGGTTGCCTAATTATACGGTAGGGTGATAATTGACAAAATTATTAATTTTAATTTTGTTAATGTTTAGGACTGGATATTGGGAGGATTTGACTATCAACCAGTGAATTATTATTTTTAGCAAATCTCCAGGTAAGAGATTTTCCTATTAGACCCCATATTAAAGTTGCATGTATGTTTTGTATTTCATTAATGTAGTTAAGAGAGACATAATATGACAGTTTTAGATGACCTTATAAATGGTACTTAGGTGACCATATGTGATAGAGACAAGTATGACTGAGATATCATGACTAAGATGCATTATGATTGAGGCATGCTATGATTAGATATGCTATGTTTGAGTTATGTTTGACTGAGCTATGATATTTATGTTATGATATATATGTATATGCTATGATGATCTGTTAGATTTATTGTTAGAGTCGTACCTTATGGATGTCCCTCGAGATCAACACCTATTTATGCTTGTGTGGCCAGTTTTATGTGTGATTCAACGGAATCACTTACAGCCCGACTCTCCTTTAGGGTGTTTCCTTTGGGGTCACCGAGAGCCTAATTGTGTCCCTAGGGGATCACTGGATAGCATGCTTTTGGAAGCACATTAGTTAGACGGTACTTTCTTACAAGGCTCTAACAGGAATTTAACAGACATCTAACGAGACTGATAGTGGGTCCCTTACTGAGTATAAATTATACTCATTCTTTTCAATGTTAAATTTTTAGGAAAAGGTAGAGGTAAAGGCAAGCTGGCGAATGACAAGAAGTGACCGTGGTTCGCTATAGGGGATAGTTTCCATTTTCTTCCGCATTTAGATTCCAGAAATTTATTTTGGAACTCATGTTTATTTTTAAGTATTTCTTTTATTTTTATGAGACCCAAACTAGTATTTTAATTAGTTATTTTATTTATTTATTTATTTTATCTTTTCTTCATATACTTTTGTTTATTTATTTTAACTGAATATTTTGAACATTTCTTTAAATTCTAGTATTTTTTTTTATTTAAAAATAAAAAGTCTATTTATTTAAGTGGTAATGACTTCAACGTAGTACGAAAGTTGGGTCGTTACAATTAACTATCAAGAACTTCGACTTTCTTAACACTGACTTCAATGACGATTTTAAAACCATTAAGAATAATAATTTTTTACAGTTTAAAAATGTCAAGATTAGAGTTGGTTTTTGTAGTGGTGAGTTAAGGGAAAACAACCATTTTAATAACCCTAGAAAGAGGCTAGAAGTGAATTTTATGTCTTGCACCATGTCTCTAGCTATCTACCTAGTATTACCCTTGAAAGACTAAAGCTAGTTGTTGAGTTGCTTTCACCATGCTAATGTAAGAATAATCCTCAATAAGTAGGTGTTCATAATTAGCTTAGGATTAAGATTGAGTTTACCTAGGTTATTAAATTCAAAATAGTCAATTTTAAACAGTAAACAATGTTATAAAGTAAAAGTGACTATTTCATTGTTTGGTTTTATACAAATTGCATATATATGACACCTCACTCTCACGTCTATAGATGAACGATTTAGTACCACATCGTTTTATCAAATACAAAACTGAGTCGTATTTATAGTGTCCCTAAAATAAGATGTTCAATTTTATCTATATATATTATAGTCTGTTTAGGCTATCATCCATAATAAAAAAACTTAGTCAAATCCTAAAACCTTGAACAAACAAGATGATGAAATGATATATGTTGGGCTTAGAAAAAACACATTTGGATAGAAATATACTAACATTGGTGCATTTATCTTGATTATTCATAGGGATATTTCTATGATTTCTCTTCCATATTCTATGTTATTATATTAAAAAATTTGTATCAGATGACAAAAAAATTTAGAAAAAAACAACTCATAACACCTACTTTTTACTTATTGTTAATATATTAAATATGACAAGTAATTAGTGATATCAAATGACTATCAGAGAGAACTATCAAAGTGCTATCAAAGAGTGATCAACCTTTAAATTTGTTACTTTTACAATTTAGAAAATAATATGAGACTTATTATCATAATTTCTTTTTGTTATTTTTGTAAGTGTCCTTGTATTTAACCTAAGGTCTAGCTTACAGTTAAAAGTACTCCTCCCTAATTTCATCTTTCTTCTCTCACTTTGACCTTTCAACTTAGTATATATTTTTACCGGTTGATGGAATTTCAGATGGATTTTTATTTTCAACTTCAGATTTTCTAATGCTTCATTTAATATTTGATATTTGATAGTGAGTTTGTTTAAATCACATGCTATTAATTAATAACTAAATAATACATAATATAATAATTTTGTTAATAATCATAAATGTCCAACTAACAACTTAAAAGTTTAACCTTAAATTTCAAGTACTCAGAAGTGGAGGCTAAACATTGCAAGCAATAGAAAGATAAAAGTGGACTTGCGTTCAAATAAGTGTAAGTCAACTAATTAATTATATCCATTTCTATCTAATAGTTGGTCATGTAGAGTAGGAAGAAAATTCATCTCATCCAATTTTACGAAGAAAAAGTAAATTTCACCTCATTCTCTTTATTAAATACATTATTATAACTCGAAATTGATAAAACTAAATCTAAGATTATGTAAATGTGATGAACCTTTTTTCTTGTTTAGATTTCTTTTCTTTTCTTTTTTTCTTTTTAATAATGAACATATATTATTCATGTATTACTGTTCTGTTCAACGAAAGAGTGTGAGACTTTTTTTTTTTTTATAGGATATAAGTTTGCGTTATTTTTTTTCTTGAAAAATTAATCTTTTCTTTGACACCAATTTATGGTAAGAAATCTTTTAGATCAATTTTAGCACCACAATGGTAAACAATAATAAAAAGAAAAAAATTGTCATGGATATGTGACAAATTAAGAATATGATTTAGCTAAATGAAAAGATATCTTAAAAAAAATGAATCACTAATAATCATTAATTAATAATCATTAGTTATAATAATAGAAACTATCACAATTACAATCAAATTTAACAATAATAAAATTTAAAATTGTCATAAATATATATACACATCAATAGTGTACTAACTGAATCGTGTGTATCAAAATGGTGTGTATCAAAAGTATTCATATAACTTTTTTATATATATTTATATATATTTGATCATTTCAATTTTAATTTTAATTTATCATTTTTGTAAAAGTAAATTATTCGAGATTATGAGCAAGATTAATATTTAAAACTTATTTTTCAGTCCACATAAAATAATTAATCTTGCTTTCTCTATTTTCTTTTATAAAATTAATTAATTTGTTGTTGAGATAAGATCAAATGATGGGGAATTTATCATCGGGACTTCCAGAATTTATTAAGATAATTTGGTAGATCAGTCGTTGCTTATCCGTTTTCGAATTTTCTTATGCAACTTTCGCTATTTCTGGATCAATAATAATTCTATTAGTACCCTATTATATAATACTAAATAAAAAGAAGTTAAATTTGTTTAGGATATCTTTTCATTTAGCTGTCAGAAGTAGTCTAATTAATAATTCTTTTTTTTTTTCTTATTTTCTATTCACTCATATTAATACATATTATATATTGATCCCTCAAAATTATTGTACATTGTTTATATATTTTTTTTCTAGTGAACATATTTGGCCCACACATTATAGCATAAAGAGTCACAATCCAATTAACTCTTTATCTAAGAGTATGGAGTGGCAATATATATAAATCATATCCCTAAATGTTGTCTATATATATATATATAGTAAGATTCATCACTTTAGATAAATATAAATAAAGGATCTGACAAAGGTTTTTCTTCGTTCAATAATATATATATATATGTTGAAATATTATATTTATTACAAAATATTATTAACTTGCAATTACGATTTGGAAAATTATTTTTTTCTTTCTATTTTTGAAAAAAATCTCATATGGATTCATTCTATTTTTTAACTTAATCTTTGAAACTCTCTATCACATTCTCTCCTATATACAATATGATCATGATCATGGACTTAATTTGGTAACTATATCATGTAAATTTCATGGAAAGTGGTAAAGTGCAACAAATCCTCAATATATTTCAACAATAATATTAGGTTGTTCATTTTAGACCCAAACTCTAAACACATACTCTCAAATTTTTACTTTTGAGATATGATCACTTATATATGTCATGGTTCTCTTTTTGTTAGCTGATATTTGTGCACCTAACTTATTGTATGAATTTATAGGTGATTTAGGAAAAGAACAAAGTAGTTCACTACAAAAGTTTACCAAAGTTTATTGAGTAGAACGGTAGAACCAAACTAAAGTAGGTAAGGAGCTTTTGAGTGTATTCTCGAGTCCATACCAAAGTTTGTATTGTGAGAAAAGGGGTATTTTTGTCTTTTTATTTCTTTTTAGAGTGTGATGAAGGTGTTAGAAACGTATTTATTTAGTTGAGATATTTCAATGTACTTATTAATTTTGATCTACTCTAGTATCATATTAAAACTATAAGTAACAATAAAGAGAGATAAGGAATTGATCGAGTAGTATAATCCAAATGAACATTTATTTAATTATATGATATAATTTGCTTAATAAATATTTAATTGAATTGAAATATTGTTTAGTTAAAATAAAATTATATTTAATTATAATTAAAATGAAAATCTCCACTGCATGCATGCAGTTGGTAAGGGAGAAACTCCCTCTTCTCTCACTTCTCTCTTTCTATTCGATAAAATGCAGAGAATGTCTCTGCAGACAAGAAAAGATCATTTTTTTTCTTATGAGAAATCGATGGTTCTCTTCAAAACATAAAATGATCCCTCTCAATTAATTAAATTGAATTCTGGTGTGTGTATTCTATCTTCCAAAACCTAGAGGTTTCCACCAATCAACTCTAGATGATCCCTTCCCAAAGAGAATAGTGAGGTAGCATTGAGTGGAAAAGAGAACGTACAGTGAAGTAAAGGAGAAGTGAAGAGCAATATAATTTTAAATCTTCTAGTATCGGACTGTTGACTATATTAAAATAGACCCTATCAGGAAGCAATGTATCGTAAAACTTAGTTATATAAAATAGTGAATTTGAAAGAGAAACAAATTAGAAGTATAAAACATACTTTTGGTACATAGATTAACAAATTAGAGGTATAGAACACACTTGTGGAACATATATAGATTTATTTGAGTTACTTTTCTACTTCATCCCTAATATTTTTCAAACTAATATACTAATTTTAGCCTTTCATATTGAAGGGACGTGGGACGCAAATCATCACTTTACAAAATAAATATTGATTATCTTAGATCATATTTTTTTGCAGTATTATTTTATGTGATACATTTATTTAGGAACATGAAATACTATTTCTAGAAAAATACATTTAAAACTATTCTTCTATCAATCTATAAAAACTAGTTTACTATTACTAGTAATGCACTTGTTATAAAATTTTATAATTAATATAAGAGCACTTGTAAAAATGGCAAAACAAGTTATAAAAATTAAGTTCATAACATACATATTTTATTATTTGCGAAAATTGCAAAAACAAAGTCCAACCGACACATGAAGAGATAAAATGTTACAAATGTCGTCGCTAATAATATACGTTTGATACACCTTATACACGTCTGATACACGTGATACTTCTTGATATACCTGATATTTCTTGATACACCTGATACTTCTTGATACACCTGGTACATTTAATAGATACATTTGATGCACCTGATACTCTTTAATACACTCGATACCTTTTGATACACATCTGAACCATCTTGATACACATAATACTCCTCGTTACACTTGATTCTTCTTGA
>JBBPDI010090379.1:0-12174 GCA_037974545.1 Cucumis variabilis | reverse complement strand
ACTTAGATATTGTGTCACGCCTCGTCCCAAGATCACTTCACTCGACAAATTTGGATAAGGTAAATTGGAAAAATTAAAGAGGTCATTGATAATTTTATTAGGTAAAATTTTTAATTTCTTATCCTTTATATTAATTAGGATTGATTCATTTGAAAATTTTAATTTTCAAGTGATAGAGACCCGTGTTGATAATGTATTATAAAATAAAAATAATATGAACAATAACATTTAGGGAATTTTTAAAAATAGTAGATTTTACAAAATAATTACAACCTATAGCAAATTCTATCACTGATAGTCACTAATATGCTATAGTGATAGAAGACTATCAGTGATAGAATCCAAAATTTTGCTATACCTTGCAAATATTTTAATTTATTTTGCTATTTTTAAAAATGTCCCTAACATTTAAGGAAAATAAATAAATAAATAAAATTAGAGAAAAGAGAAAGTAAAGAATAATAATTGAACTCAATTGTAGTGTGTATTAAAATGACATTGTACATCACTTTTTATAAGACATGTAATGATATATGTTACAATATAGAATTCAATGGAATATACGTTACAATATATAATTGAAGGAAACTTTATGAAAATATGTAACGACCTAGATTACAGTTAATTTATATTTATCATATTATTATATTTACCAAACCAATAAATATATAAACTTTCATTTAGTATCTAAGAACATAATAAAATATTAAAATACTTCAAAATTAATCGGTGTATTATACAATAAAATATTTTTATTTCTAATTAATTGAATTCCCTACAATTACATTATTTTTAAAAAAAATGTCTTGTACTATGTATAAACTCGACACTTAGCACGATCGGAGTGGTTATATATTTTTTAAAGTTTCAAAAGCTATATATGAAAAATATTTAGAAGTTAGTGGGATAAAATGTTAATATTATGTAAAGCTGTGTCCCAACATGAAATTTTGGATACGAAAGTGTTTGTATATTAGTAAATTTTATACTTGCTTCGACGACAGTATATGACTTGCCTATTATGTTGGTGCATCTAAAATTAAATTTAAGTGTACATAGCTCCCTTAGATAAAATTGGTAGGATAAAGATAGAGAAAGAAAGTTGGTAGGATAAAGATAGAAAATCTTCACTGATTCAATACTGGGTTTTAATTTATTTCATCTTAATTTTATTCAACATCACTTTAGCTTCCAACGTAATTAACACACTGGAAGGGTGACGCCGCAAACAGCGGCAACCCGTTGCCCGCCGGCAATTAAAGGCTTCAAGCTTGGAATCTTAGCGTATTGGCATAGGCACGGCGCCTGCTCTTCCATCTTCATGCAGCAAATGCTCGACGGCACCACTGAAGATGATTTAATTGCATCAATACACGGGGTCAGCTCCTGAGGGATGCATTCCACTGCATCCACCGAACGAGCTCCAGTTAAAAGCGCCATCATCTCCACCACAGCCACCAAAACACATAGACTTGTTATTGACAATCTCATCATATGATGTTGATTTTCTATATAATATGTTAATGTGAGTGGAGAAATATTGCATGTTTGGCAAAGCATTTAGTCTGCATTATTTATAGTCTTTGAAGATGGTGAGGTTAAAGAATAATTACCAAATGGGTTTGGTTCTTTAGTTAGAGATTGAGATTGATACGCATAACTTCCCAATCACAAACGTCTAAGCAAACGCTGAGAGAGTTATCTTGATTTATGTCTATATTTAGTCAAAATATGCAATAATGCAAAATTTTGAGAACTTGGCTAACATTTCGGCCTGTTTAATTAGAAGATATAATTTGGATGTTATGGTTTCTATAACTATTTGATTTTTTTTTTTTTAATGAAGTTATAAATACTTTCAACAACCTCTAAAATTTTTATTTCCATATTTTCACATTTGTAAAATGTTTTTGAATCCAAGCAAGATAAAACAAAATAGTTATTTACTTCTTTTGTTCTTTTTGTATTTTAAGTATTTTGGCTAACAACCCTAAACCGTGAATCGTGAACCCTAAATCATGGTCAGAATTCCAAAGATAATGAATTTAATTTTGAAGATATTGTTTGATAATTATTTCGTTCTTTTTTTGTTTTTGATTTTTTTAAAATTAAACATATTTTCTTTTGATTTCTTATAAATTTAAGAATTTAATTCTTTGTCCAATTTTAAAAACAAAAACTACATTTATAACTATTGCTCCAATTACTAACCATTTTGACTTTTTGTTTTTTAGTTATTCACATTTAACGTTAGAAATAATTCTCTCACCTCTAAAAATCCATTGTTTTTATGCCTGTTTTTTACCCACGCTTTCAAAATCAATATCAGATTTTTAAAACTTTTTTTCTTTTGAATTTAACTAAGAATGTGTTACCCATTTACTTAAATATTCTATGCAAACCATGAAATAAACAGCTTAATTTTAAAAAATAAAAAATAAAAAAACAAAATAGTTACCAAATGTGTCCTACTTTTTAGTTTTAAATAAATTTGGTTTAGTTTTTAAAGCTACGTGTGAAAAATAGATAATAAAACAAAAATTAAACCGTAATGAATTTCTATAAGTCTAACTTTAAAAAACAAAAAATTAGAAATTAATAGTTTTAAAGAGGATCAAAATAATTATGAAACGTAACAACCAAACCTTTTATACTAAGTTGAGATCATTATCTTAAAAGATAAATAACAATTTTGACACTTTCTTCAAAAGAGGAAAACTAAATTTTTATTTAAAATAATTTCAAACAATGATTCACATAATTTGATGAAATTAATAAGAAAATATCATGAAAACATGCCCTAACTATTTGAGTCTAACTAATTTTGAAGAAAATAAAATAAATGAATAAATAAAATATTTAGAATCAAATACTGAAAACTAATAATGAAAAGCAGGAGCAAAACGGAGACCTCATATGACATGTTACGGGCCCTTCCTGTTGCTCTCACCAACTTTCAATTTTCTCTACCTTTGCCTAGAATATTAAACATAGAAAAAATGGTGAGTATAAAAGTATACTTAGTAAGGGTCCTACTACTAGCTCTGCTAGGTGATCTGTTAACTTAAAATTATGAGGTACAAAAAACTAAAGTATGTTCGATCTAACACACATAATCCAGTGTCCTATAGGAACACTCTCATCAGTTGGTGAACCCGAACGAACATACATTATATCATACTATAAGTTCTCCCATCGGACCAATCATAAAACATGGCATGACAAACTGGTCGTCTCGTCAAACAAACAGTCCATAGATATGAGATGTTGATAAGGGGGACACCATACATCTAGGTACACATCCTAATAACCAAAGTTAACAGACATCACAGTCCAAAGCATGTAGCAAACATCATAAACATGACATGCACATCAATCATAACAATCGATAATAATCAATTAATAATCCATATAACATGCATAAACATCATAATATATCCACATCAACCACAACATCTTATTATGCATTTTAACTACCATAAATGCATAATAGTAAATATATGTAAGCTCTTAAATTCATGTTCGAAGAACCCATAGTATAATCTCTTACCTGAGAGATTAGAAAAAAAAAATACTCCTAAATAACAGTAAAAATTCCCCAATTAATTCTATCACACCCCACTCCAAAGTCACTTCCAGCGATTAAGTGGAGCCATGTTGCCTAGATCTTTATTGTGTTCTCCTCGAAAAGTAACTCGTTAAACGCCTAGTAAGTGGAACATTTTGCTTAACTTGCTTTTTTGCAAGGTCTTTGCCTCAGACTTAGACTTTTTTAACTCAGCGGAAAATTTCAACTTTTAATACTTACTTTGTCGCCTAGTTCAATTACATAATAAAATTCGACACTAACTCATAGGCAACACTTCCAAGAGATAATGATAAAACAACGGAGTACATAACTACTTTTCTCTTTATTAACTTAACACTTTTTACAAGTTTGGACATTACAATTACAAATCTTGATTTTTCTTGGCACTGATACATGACTACCACTTGCTTAATACCTAGGTCTTTTCTTGCCTACCACCTGGTGTTACTTCTTGAGACGGTTACATAAACACGTGAGGCCTTCTTTTCTTTGGCTTGAATCTTTGATTCTTTTGCTCTCTAAGATTAAAGTTAACTTCTCATCATCCTCTTCTTTTTTGTTTTTTGTCACTAATGCTCTCTGGAGGGGATAACCTAGAGGTGTAAGGGTAGCACCTCTTCCTAGGTTGCAAATTATCCTTCGTAGAGTATCACATTAGGGCCATCCACGTTTAACAACTGCCCATTTTCTCTGACCTTGACATCTGACCTGCTCACCTCATCGTGTCTATGCACGTTATTCCTTTCCATCTCGCCAAACACTGCTTTTTGAGATTGGATACTTCGAGGCGTGGAGATTCCACTGCTTCCATTACCTCGAATGTCCAACGATCCACCTTGAAAATAGCATTTAAGGCTTCCTTTCCTTGACTCACACTATAAGAAATTTATTATTCAGTGACAAAGTTTTAGTGGCGCATGCAATTTTTGTCACTAAAAGTTCGTTTATAGTGATGCAAAAAAAAAATGTCACAAAAGATTATTATTAGCAACAAATTTTTAGTTTGCGCCATTAAAAGAATTAGTAAATGTCATTAAAATAAAATAGTTTTAGCAACAAAATTAGTTTGTTACTTAAACTTTAGAACATTTTTCTCAATTTCATTTTCCCTCCCACTTTTCATTAAACAATATAATAAATATTTATTTTCTTTTTTATCTTCCCCTTCCCCTCTACCTCTCACAATAACCCCCTCCAAAAACCTATGCCCAATCTTCACTACTCTGTGATGGCAATACGACGGTTACTCTATCGTTTCCCCATCGTTTCTCCATCAGCCAGTGATGACGAGACAACCCACGATTTCAACGCGTCCCCCATAATTTTTGTCGATGACCCACGAGTTCACGTTTCCCCCACTGTTTCCACCGGCACCCACAACCATTATCGTTTCTGTCAACAACCCACAACCACGAAGAAGCTCTTTGACCCACAATCATTTCTGTTTCGACTATCACGAAAAAGTTTCTTCCGTTTTAGTTTTGGCCGCTACCCACCATATTTCAAGTTTTCTTTCTCCTTAACTTCAAATTTCACGGTAGATTGTTGTTGCTTTAAGTTTTTATTTGTTAGAAATTCTTGAAATAAGATAAACTATTTTGGTTACTTTGGTATTTAAAAATGTGTAGTCTTTAAGCTTGTATTCCTTCGGAAGGCGTTGCTTGCTTGTAATTCTTCTTTTTGATATTGTGAAAGTCTTAAAGTCTTGATATATTGTTTTTATTTGATTTTTTAGTTTTTCATTGTATCTTGATATGTGCCACTCATTGTTGTATGAAATAAAGCTTTAAATATATTGTTGTTTCTTTTCTTAAGGAGGTTCCAACCATCCTTCGATTAGAGAACAAGAAAGAGTTATGTGGATACATATCTAGATTAGTTGTTGCTTCGATCCATTATTTTGCAATTTACATATGACTAGCTTTGATTCTAACATATGAATTTTTAACTTGGGTACTTTAAATGTTATTGTACTTAGTATGGATCGGAGGTGGATAAATTTAAGAGGCTTCTAATGAATATTATGATGGTGTTGCTAACTTTATCAAAACTGCAACTATTTTTTTAGACGAAGAGGGAAGAACAAGATGTCCTTATTCAAATTGTGGGAATATGAACTGGAATAGATTAGATGTGGTAGAACGTCATCTGTATAAATGTGGCATGTCCCCGACTTATAGGTGATGGACATTCCATGAAGATAATGTTGATCTTTCTCCATTTATTAGATCTAATTTGAGGTTTCTAGGTGCAAGATTTTCCAATTCAAATGAATGTAGAGAAGAGAATGTAAATCTTAGTGAAAACATTCAAGTTGGAGATACTATGGATGATGAGATGTTAGAGATGATTCATGATCTACATGGGTTGATGTTTGAAGAAACTACAAGAGAATCAAACGAGTAAGATGGGTATGATAGAATAAGTGGAATGTTTCCTGAAGTAGAAGAGGAGTTATATCCAGGATGTCAAAAGTTCACCATCTAATTTTTTTAGTCAAACTTATGCACATTAAGGTGCTTAACCATTGGAGCGACAAATCATTTGATATGTTGCTTGAATTATTAAATGAAGCATTTCTGGTGTGAAGCTACCTGCCTTCTACTATGAAGCTAAGAAAAGACTACGTGACCTAGGGATGGGATATGAATCAATTCATGTGTGCAAATTTGATTGTGCTTTATTATGGAAAGATTATGCATCACTTGACAAATGTCCGCATTGTGGAGAGTCTAGATATAGGTTGAATGATATAAAGGGGAAACAAATTCCGCATAAGGTGTTAAGATATTTTCCATTAAAGGCAAGGTTGCAAAGATTATTTCTATCAAAACATACCGCAAAGGATATGAGGTGGCATAAAGATAAGAGGTATGAAACTGAAGGCCTACTTCGACATCCTGCTAATGTTGAGGGTTGAAAACATTTTGAAGACCAATATCCTTGTTTTGATTCAGACGTTCGAAATGTTAAATTAGTACTTTATTCTGATGGGTTTAATTCATTTGAAAACATGAGCACATGATACAACATGTGGCCAGTTATACTCATTCCATACAACTTGCCACCTTGGTAGTATATGAAAGCACCATTCACTTTGTTATCTTTACTTATCCCTAGTCCAAGGTCTCCTAGTAAAGAAAATGATATTTACTTACAACCACTAATAGATGAGTTAAATGAGTTGTGGGTGGATGGTAGTCAAACGTACGATTGTTTTAGTGCTTCTTTCTTCTAATCTGTGTTGCACTGTTGTGGACAATAAATGATTTTCCAGCTTACGATGATTTTTTTGGTTGGAGGAAAAAAAGTTATAAAGCATGCTCGGTTTGCAATGTTGGTACAAGCTCAATGAGACTAAAGAGAAAATTTTGTTATATGGAACAGAATCAATATCTACGTTTAACACATGCATGGCATAAAAGTAGGCAACATGATAGAAAACAAGAAATGTGAGCAGCTCCGAAAAAGCTATCTGGACAAGACATTATAAATCAATTGAATTCAATAAGTTTTCTAATGTTGAGAAATCATCCTACAAAACGTGATATCAAACGAAAAAGAACAAATGGTGGGCACAATTGGCTAAAAGAAGCATTTTTTCAATCTTCCTCATTGGCAAAACCATAAACTAAGTCATAAACTCGACGTGATGCATATTGAGAAAAATATTTATGTTAACTTGGTGGATACGATACTAAACATCAATGAAAACACTAAAGACACTATTAAAGCTCGTGAGGATTTAGCTAACTTGAAAATAAGAAAGGAGCTTCACATACAAGAGATTGGAAATAGACGTGTAAAGCCTCATGCTTTCTACATGTTAACTGCGGCTGAAAAATTGCACTTTTGTATGTTCTTGAAATCTGTGAAGTTTCCAGATGGTTTTGCATCCAACATATCTCATTGTGTTCATTTGAAGGAAGGCAAAATATATGGTTTAAAGATCCACGATTGTCATGTTTTATTACAAAGACTTCTCCCAATCAGCATTCGACCTTATCTACGTAAGGACATTTCAACAACTATATCAGAGTTGTCAAGTTTCTTCCATGCTCTATGTAAAAAAACTTTGAGCATATCAGAACTAGACAAAATGCAAGATGATATAGTACTCATCTTATGTAAGTTGGAAAATATCTTTCTGCCAGCTTTTTTTGACGTGTTGGTCCATTTAGCTGTCCATTTACCATGGGAAGCAAGAATTGTTGGACCTGTTGGATATACTTGGATGTATCCAATAGAAAGGTGTGTGAATTCTTTGTTGCTATTACTTTTATGGTGTAGGATTCCAACACATGTAATTCCGTTCATGTTTTCTTAGGAGTTTGGATATTTGAAACAATATGTTAGAAACAAAGCTCAACCTGAGGGTTCAATTGTAGAAGCTTATGTCATAAATGAATCCTTGAATTCTATTATATGTATTTACGTAGCATTGAAACAAGGTTTAATAGAGGGGATCAAAATAATGATAACATTGATGATGACAATATCAACAATTGTGGTCTATCAATTTTCTTCCAACACATAAGGTGGTTAGGTGGTGCCCTATTTCGACAACTAGCCATTGATGAGTTAGAGAAATCATATTGGTATATTCTAAACAACTATGATGAAGTGGAACCTCATCTCTAGTATGTATCGTTTTACTTATATTCATTTTTAATATTTTATATATGATGACTAAAAAGTTACACGAACTTGCAAAACATAGGGAGCACATGAGAATCCTTGAGTTGAGTAATAGACATGGTGATTTATATAAGAGACAACAATTAGAATTCCCTACTTGGTTTTAAGAAAAGGTATGTCATTTTTTATGGTCGTACCTTGCGTTATACAATTTTTTATTACATTTAAGCATTGCCTTTGTTATTAGGCCCAAAGGTTCCATTGTGATAAGTCCATATTCGATGATTTGTATATCCTTGCCTGTGGTCCAAATGATTGTGCTCACTCTTATAGTAGGTGTATAGCTAATGGAGTTTGATTTCACACTAAAGATCGTGATAGTCGTCAGACCACTCAGAATAGTGGAGTAATGGTGCCAGGTGATGATGAAACAGGACAGATCTTTTTCTATGGAGAACTACATGAAATTATAAGGCTACAATACATTTGCATGAAGACTGTTCAGCTTTTTACGTGAGAATGGTATGATACTAGTTTGAGGAAGAATAGAATTAACATAGTTGATGGCTTTTAATAAAAAAATACTCGTAACCAATGGTACAAAAATGAGGCTTTCATCCTTGTAAGTCAAGCAGCACAAGTTTTTTACTTAGATGATTACAAACTTGGTCAAGATTAGAAAATAGTTCAACAAATTCAACTAAGACATGTGTGGAATATTTCAGAAATAGAAAGTAATGAAGTAGAAGTAACATCAGATGAAACCATATCCATATGTTATCCTCGATTTGAACAGAACCTAGATTCACAAACTTTTACTAGAGAAGATGTTGAACCTTTGATAATTGGAGCCCAAGAAGACTTGACTACACAAAGTAATGAAGAATCATCAACTGATGAAGCATTGGTTGATGAAGAAGACTTTGATTCGGCTACTTCTAGTGATGAGTCAATGAATGACGAAGATTATGATATCTAGTCATTTATAAGCGTACTACCAAGGTTATACATAACTAACTATGATTTTATTTATGCATATATTTGAATTGTATCTTTTGATTGTTCATTTATTTTTATGTTTATAGCTATATTTATGCATCAAAATATTTTGTAGGACGTCGTCAGGAAATCTTGGACTGGGAAATCGTAGTAGGTCATCTTCAAATGTGAATCAATCAAACAATTCTAATCAAAATAGTGTTGGTGAACAAGAATTAAAATTGAGCTTGGAGATAGAAAACCGATTTGTAAGGACTGTTCCAAGTTAAACTCTCAAATTGGAAAAGAGGTACGAGCGATAGTACCACTTGAATGTACCATTGGTTAGATGTATTCAAAGAGGTGAAAAGGGAGATAGTAGGTAGACTTTTGGTAAGTTATTTAAGTTTAGTTTTAAGGAAATACTATGTTTGTTTTAGACCAAGTATAAACTAACTTGTTCTATTTCTTAATTCTAGAATTACTTCATTCTAGACTTAGATGAACCTTTGGTACAAGATTACCTTGATCACGAGATGTGTGTATTGTATTGAGATTTCTGTTATTCACTACACAAAAGCTACGAAAAGTATGATTCTCCAGCTGAAGCACAAAAACATCGTAACAAACGAGTGGCACAGGATTCAGATTGGGCTCGTTTATGTGATCAATGGGAACGAGAAGACTTTAAGAGTAGATCTGAAGCAAATACTAAGGCACGATCTAAACTTCCATTCACTCATCGAGGTGGAACTTTAACATTTTTACACCATAAGCAGAAAATGGTATTATACGTACTTATTTTTGTATTGTATTTATAAATATTTTTATCATACTTATAATTTTGGTTGTAATGTGTAGGAAGAAGAGGGCAAGGAAGTAAGTGACATTGAATTATTCCAACTCACGCATTCTAATGAGAAGAAGGGGTGGATGGATGATGCTAAAGCGAAATATGTAAGTAATGATTCTCATTGTTGAAATTTTTTTTAACCTAAAACACATTTATATATTATGTAATTATGGTGTAGGATGAAATGATGGAATTAAAAACCACTTTATCACAAGAAGAGAGTGAACCACTTCTAAAAAAGGAAATATGTGAATGGGTATTGGGTAAGCGATCGGGGCATGTGAAAGAACAAAGTTGGGGACCAAGACCCAATAATGCTAGAAATGAAGCAATTCAACAAAGCACCAAAGAAGCAAATGCACAGATTGCACACTTGCAAAGTACAATTGAATCGCAACAAGCTACAATTGAAGCGATTTAAAAAAGCAAAATATGTCAAGAAGCTAGCTCCAACATAGAACGAAGTTTAGAATAATCAAATGAGAATCAACAGGTACATTTTTTAACTTAGTTAGTTTGATATAAAGCGTCAGATTAGAGTAGTATATACAAACATGGTATACTGTGAATTGATATGACTATCCTACAATTATGTAGTCATCAATTCGTTCTTATGATGATTTTGATGATTAGAACGTTATAGAGTGTCATTATCATAATTTTGTTGCTTTTCATGTAGACATGCCCTCTTTTCTTATTATAGAGTTTGTTGCTTTCACTTTAGACATACCCCTCTCCTCCCCTCATTTTCGTGCTTGTGATTAGAATGTTATGGAGTGTCATTGTAATTTTGGTTCTTGATGTGGACATGCCCCCCTCCCCTCACTCATTGTTTTAGAATGTTTGAGTTTCATCTATTTGAGAGTAGTCTCATTATGCTTTGAAGTGCTAAGTTTCATTTATTGAGCTTAATCATATATCGAATTAGTTGATTTTTATGTAGACATGCCTCTTTTTCCTCATTATGGAGTTTGTTACTTTCGTTTTAAATATGCCCCCCTCCCCTCCTCTCATTTTGGTGCTTGATGTGGACATGTCCCTTGCTCCCTTCTCATTATTTGAATTTCAATTTAGACAGACCTCCTCCCCTCACTCTTCTTGTTGCTAATTGATGTGGACATGCTGCCCCCTCCTCATTGTTTGAGTTTTCAATTTAGACATGCCTCATTCCCTCACTCATTGATTTAGAATGTTTGAGTTTCATCGATTTGAGAGTAGTGTCAGTATGCTTTGAAGTGCTACATTTCGTTTATTGAGTTTAATCATATCAAATTCATTGCTTTTCATGTACACATTTTAGATTTGACGCACAAATGGTCTCTATACAAGATTTTGAAGTTGACTTCAGATGAATATAAAAATAACTTTTTTTTCTTATCTTATAAATTTGTTAGGAAAGATCTTTTCATGATTCCAAGACTTGTACTAATTCTTTGTTATAACTTTTTGTTAGACTTGTTGGAATGCAAGACATGGAACTTCTTGATGTAACTACATGGTTATAATTTTGGAACTAACTTTGGACATCCATTTTTTTTTATGTAACTTCATACTTATAACTTAGGTTACATTGCTTGAACTATTTATGAAATTATTGAACGAATTCTTTGTTATAACTTTTTGTTAGACTTATTGGAATACCAAGACATGGAACTTCTTGATGTAACTACATGGTTATAATTTTGGAACTAACTTTGAACATCCATTTTTTTTTATGTAACTTCATACTTATAACTTAGGTTACATTGCTTGAACTATTTATGAAATTATTGAAGTTTCTTAACATATATTTCTTGTTGTAGAGTGTGTGTTATTCCATGTGTTGAAATTTTTGTCCTAAAACTCGTAGTTTGTAATCATATTTTGTTCAATAAAGTCCTTATTGAGAAATTGAATTTTATAATCTTAAATCCAATAAACTAAGTCCTGAGGCTATTTTTTTAAGTAAACCTGAACTTTATGTAAGACATAAACGTGGATCAAGTTCGAGTTAATAGCCTGAATAGTTTATAGTATATGAATAAAGGTTGGGCGCCTTATTCAGACAAACTATGGATGCGGCCCACTTTGTAGTTAGTACAAACGAAGTGATCCTTAATCGTTCATGTAGAGACAT
>JBBPDI010090360.1:0-12178 GCA_037974545.1 Cucumis variabilis | reverse complement strand
TGTCTCTATTTTAACTTCATAGGAATTAATTTAATATATGTTTGAAACTTTGTAAAATTAATATTTATATGCATAAGTGGTTCGGTTTTGATTCAGTTTTATTCTTGCATAAGCGGTCCGGTTTTCATTCGGTTTGACACAATTGAGCGGTTCGGTTCAGTTTTAAATTATATTTTTTTCATTTTTCAGTTCGGTGCAGTTTTAGCTTCAAACCGAACCAAACCGAACTGCGAACACCCCTAATGGAACAGGCGCCCAACAATTTTAGAACTTGATTTAATAAAATTGTACACTAATAATTTTATTTGACTATTTATTGTTTTGGTATGTCTTAAGTTGAAATTTATTTTTGAATTTGTGAGATTTAGTGAGACTTTATGCTTTAATTTAAATTTTTTTGTTTTTATTTTGGTTGCTAAGGAAATTAGTGTAAGAGTTGAAAAGATAAAAAAAATAATAATAAGGGTAACGTATATAAAAAATAAAAGAGAAATTTTTAAAAATAATAGATTTTATAAAATATTTACAAACTATAGCAAATTATATCACTAGTCATTGATATACTATAGTGATAGAAGACTATCAGTGATAGAATCCAAAATTTTACTATAGCTTATAAATATTTTAAGTTATTTTTCTATTTTTAAAAATGCCCCAAAATAAAATGAAAGATGTCTATATAAAATTTTTTAAATTAGATGTTTTCAAACTCAAGAAGATTATTTCTCATCATACTAACAATAGAAGCAGTTTAAAACTTTTTTTTATATATATAAAAACAATTAAAGTTATTCTTGCAATAAGAGATTAATGGTTTCAGTTCATATACAAAACGGAGAGAGTATTTTTGAACTTTTTAAAATCATTTAAGGATATTTATCAATCTTCTCAATAGTTTAAACATCTGAAACTGCAAAAATACTTTTTTTATACAAAGCACAAAGTAAAAAGGAGTTTTTTTTTAATGATTGTCTAAAATTAAAAAAAAAATTATAATTTTTGACAACCACTCAAAATAACTTTTAAAAAAATAAATATGTGAAATAGATTAATCAAGAGGAAGACTTGAAATCAACTTTATTAATTTTATGCAATAATTAAACGTGGGATTCTCAATTATGTCCTCCCAAGATATGTTTATATTGGAGTCACCATTTTCTGTCAAATCTCAATTTCATTTTATTGGACTGAATGCATGTTTGAGCTTTATGAGTATGATAATCATATTAGATCACATGAGACTCGTCATTTCAAAATCATTTGACAGTGAAAAATGTAACTCATTTATTTTATAAAAATTGTGAGTTCTTTAATTTTTTCAACATGAAATTCTTAATACTACCGACCAACTCTTACTACCAAAGTCGATGATCACCAATCTGTTAACCCACTCAAGCCAACTACCTTTGACGACTAGCTACAACAAACCAACTTGTAGTTAATAACCACTTGTGTTGATCATATAATAAGAAAAATAGACGGAAAAAAAATCTCGTCCAATGAAAGGGTCTTAAAATATAAATTAAAATTATTAGTAGTTAATAGCGTACAATAGTCAACCTTTAAATTATTGATATTAATAGAAACACCTTGGAGTTATGCTAACCCAAACGGTAAAAGTTAAAAATTAATCTCTTGAAAAAGTATGAAACCAAAGATATGACCGTTTTTATTTAATATAGATTTTTTAACAAAAGTGTTTGAATAAATATTTTCTCAGTCAATATTCAAAATAGACCTCGAGTATGTTGTTATTTGATCCTTAAAACTTTAAATTTTGAGTTTGGTAAGGTAGGTTGTTCATTTTAAGAAAATGTTTAAAGAAATTATTTGTAAATGATCAAATTGTATAAAATATTTACAAAATATAGTAAAATTTCAAATTCTCACCTACTATTATTCATAGAAACTAAAAATTTGCTATAATTTTGACAATTTAGTCAATATCAAACATCGACTTTTCAAACTAAAAGTCAACATTTTGACTTTTTACCATTTTTTCGTTCTTACTAATTTCAACCTCCCAAGCATGAATTTGCATTTTTTTAAAAAAAATTGAATCACATTTGAATAGAGATCGAGTCAAAGATTGACTTTCCAAAGTCAAACATCAACCTTTTGACTATAACTTTGATCATTCCATCATTTCCAAGCATTCAAATATGAATTTGTATTTGTATTCTTGATATTCAAATAATAGTTAAATACAAAGCTTTATCTCTTAACTAATAACCAACAACTATATCGATGTATCTCTTTAAAAAAAATAAAATAACTGACAATTATATCATGTATACTTATTATGTCACACCCCACCCTAAGCACCTGCATTCTTAACTCGAGACATGACGTG
This sequence comes from Cucumis variabilis, assembly GCA_037974545.1. Taxonomy (NCBI): domain Eukaryota; kingdom Viridiplantae; phylum Streptophyta; class Magnoliopsida; order Cucurbitales; family Cucurbitaceae; genus Cucumis; species Cucumis variabilis. Next base: position 9,825 of record JBBPDI010090360.1, on the reverse strand, counting down.
AAGCCAACCGATATCGCCCACTTCAATAATGACACTAGCTGACTCTTAACCTTAATCTTTTTATAAATGAACAACAATGGAAGCTAACACATGATATATAAATAACATAATCGAGGAGACTCTTTTTATTTAACAAAAACCTTAGGTAAGTTCATATAAAGACAAAACATAACTTTACTTACAAACCCACAACTGACGTTTTTATAACCTAAGTTTGACACAACAAGGAACTAAATAAACGTAAATACAGCAACACACATATGATAAATAAAGAAAATCCTTCAGCAGACAGATAGCAGCGATTTAGGCTCCGAGTACCCAGTCCCTACTTGGAAAGTAGGAAAACATTTTGGAAAGGATGAGATAAACGAGCCCAATGAGTGGTAGTTTTCTACATACCTTTCATAATTTTTTTTTAAAAAAATTATATCCTTTAAACAGTGAACAATAACTCTTAACATGAAAACTTTAAAGCATTTGGAAAATAGACACATAAAGCCTCTCTCTTTTTGCTTGGAAATTCAAGTATCTATTCCTACAAGATAGTAGAGATTACTCAAAACCACCTCATCCATAAATATCAGAGATGGGCATCCTCAATCCCTGTTCCTACGAGGTAGGCGTTCCTAACTCGTCCCTACAAGATAAGCATCCTTACTCGTTCCTACAGATAAGTATCCTTACCTGTTGTGGCGCTTTTAAATCCTACCCCTTTAGAGTAATTTTGAGATACTTGGTTCCGACCAAAACCTTTGTAAACCCTAAACCTTAAATCATTTTCAATAAGCAATCTTAAACTTATTTTGAATAACCCATATACATACTTCAGCATGAATAAATACTTTTGAATAATAAAATTCTTTAAGTAACTTTCATAACATAAATAACTTTCATAACTTAACTTTAAACATTTATCATAGATTATGATTGAAAACATGCTTTAGATTACTTTAACAAAATCATTTTCCACTCACAAATAAAAGTCTAAATCCTTGGTTTATAAATTTGCTTGATCTCTTCTTGAGCTGAAAATATTGTGAGTAATACAATAAATTCCCTTTCCACCAAGAAAGCATCAAAGGGTACTTAAAACTTCCAAATTTATCCAAAAAGTCCAAAAAACGTGACATGACATTGTTTGGTGCACATGGGTTGGCAGAGGGCCTTGGCCACGTGCTTCTCACGCATAGGCGTCCACGCCAGTCCAAAATGTCATGCAAACCTCACTGAATTGAAAACACCTTGCCCAACTCGCCTAGCACAGCCCACCTCTCGGTCAACAACCTCTACTACCTAGAAGCTCATTTTTTGCTAGAACCTTACCTCTACTTCAGAGCTGAATAACTATACATTCATAACTCAAATGAAAATATTTTCTTCCACAAAGGTTTTGAAAATTATCTTAATAGTCTTACCTCAAAATTTCAGCTTTAAAATCAAAGTGATGAACTCTACAGCCATCTGGAAGTCCACCTTGCTCAAAATCACCTGAATTCTAACCTTCCTCCCTTTCTTCAACCCAAACTCAATCCTCTCATACTCAAATTAAACCATTAGCCTCAATATAGAAAATAGACTCAAAGTGAAAACCTTTTGGAGTAATTTTACTCAAAACACATGAGTGGATTATAAAAAAATCAATATTGAATCTAACCTATTTATAGAGTTCCTTGCAGGAGTACAAGTTGACACCTCATCCTTGCTTAAATCCACCTCAAACCTTATCAAGACACAATGTACTCACTTTACACCTTAAAATGCATGCTAAGAAGACTTTCACACTTCACTAAATCCTTAAACTGATTGCCTTAATTATGCCACATAGTTGTCCAAAATGCATAGCTAGCTTCCATGACTATCTCGCCCACACTACATAACCTGGCTAAAAAAAGTTATAACTTAAAATCCGTAACTCGTTTGATCAAACCTCCTTCTACAAAGTTTCTCTAAAATGAGTTTTCTTACCTTAAAATATCAGAGCAAAACGCCAAATAATGTATTTTGTAGCCTTCTGGGAGTGCACTTTACTCAGATTCACTCGTCAATTCTTGTGAACTAACCTTCTTGCTTTCTCTTATCCAAAACAATAATCTTCTATATTCAAAATGCCCAACAGCCTTCCTCAATAAACTAGACTCAATTTTTTAGCTTTCAAGACCAATTTATGTAAAAATTCCCCAGTGAGTTGTGAGAAACTTCTTTATGAAGTTAGCTAAAACGCCCAAAACCCTTTCTAACCTCTCAAGCTATTTCACCAAGACAACCCAAAACGCTTGGACACTTCTTTAAATGCCTAAGGAGGTTCTCCATCTTCTTTTTGCTACCCACGACACTCGTTTAGAGGTTATGTGGCCTTCCTTGTTGTCCATCCTAATCTCTAAATGTCCAAAACCATACATTTTGACACTTAGCCAAAATGTCTAAAATTTTCTCTTTTCTTAAACCTAAACTTTCATCTTTCCGAATATTTTTACTTCATTTTCCCCATAAATTGTATTTCTGTTGTCTTTGACTAAGCCTAATAAATTTAAAAGTTTTAAGAAATTTTAGGTTTCACATATTAGTTTTACCCTCCTTTTCTTAATTCGAACAATTTGAATTAATCTAACATACTTTTATAAGTTTATTCCATATGAGCTAGCAGGAGAACCTAATGGACCTATAGATCATGAGCTCTAACGATCCAAGATTAACTAGCTAAACGCTTAAAACTAAGCTGATCAACATTCATTAACTAATGTGTCATTTCACTAAAGTCTTGTAGTTTTGCACTTCCCTCACCATAGATATAATTATGTCCATCTGATATAACCATGATTAATAAGTAAATCATACACCAGTTGTTTGTGATCTCTACTAGATCAAAATATCATTTTACCCCTAGAATTACATCTTGTTTCTTAAGTCCCATTGATCCTCTAATGAACATTTGGTTTAAGGTCTAACCTATAAACCATATCCCTCTTTGGCCAATGATAAGATGGGGCCTCTTATTGAAAACTTGGATTAGTATTTAAAGGAACAACCTATCTACTGACCTTATATAGGGCACTATAGATGACAAGAGTGAATTACATCTTACATCCTATGTCCCCATCTATCCACCTTACCTCCTAAAATATGTGGCTTATTGGACCAACGCTAATGAGTTTTCCTTACCTATGTAGTCTAAGAATAATCTTGTGTGAACAGGAGTTCATTGTTAGCTCGAGATTAAAATTAAGTTATCAAGGTCATTATGAGAAAGAAATAGTAAGTTTTAAACAGTAAACGACGTTGTAACGTAAAAGTGACTATTTAATGATTTGGTCTTATGTAAACTCTTTACATAAGATGCGCTCGCTTAGATGTGTTTACATGAAAAAATTTAGGATCATATCAGTTTCACTAACTACATAGTGGACTACATCCATAGTGTTCCCAAAATAAGATGTCTAGTCGTATTCATATATTAAAGACAATGTAAGACCCATGTTCTGATAAGAAAGAGTTTTAAGAAAAAGATATTTTGGGAATAGGCATTTTGAAAGGTGGATCAAATTAAGGCTAGGCAACGGGCGATAAGACTAACATGTGTTGAAGCTTAGCGATATAAAGTTAGAAATCTTGGTGTTATTTCATGAAAGAAACAGGCAAAGGAGTTAGAAAAATTCAGGGAATGTTCGTAATCATGATTAGATAGTTGACCACGTATGGTGTCTAAGATAAATATGGTTAAGAAGGATATTAAGCTCACACGTGTAAAGCACCAAGTAAGAGCTGGCAAGTTAAGAAAAGGTTAAAGGTGACTAATCCGTTTAAGGATGAGTATAAATAGGAGTGAAAGATTTGAAGAAAATAATTTTACTCTGATTTTACTAAGAAAAGTTAATCAAGTGTTGTGTAATAGAGGAAGTCACTACGTGAAAAGAAGAAGACTTGGAGTTAGGAGTTCAGAGGAAATAAACTTAGTAGTTGTGAGTGATTTTGTGAAGATGACAAGTGTTCGAAAGCATTATTTCTAAGTCTTGTGTTTTTTGTAAATATTTATGATGTAATGTTCTTGATGTTATTTGATAACTTGTTTATTTGAAAAGAAAGTTTCTAAGCTAAAGTTTCTATGTGATGATTGTATGTATACAAGTAATCCATTATCTTCATTTCTATCATAAGCTAGTTATTCTGTGCAAACAATGAATAAAGGCAACCATGGGATGAAAGGACCATATGATAGTAAAAAGTTGGCCAATGCGTTGAAAAGAGGGTATATACTGATGATTTGGGAACTTGCCTTAATGACTCCCTAAATAGCAAACTCGCTTTCAGACCCTATAATTCAATTTGATCACATACCACCCATCATCATGAAACTTCAGTTACCCATTTCCAAAATCTTGAAAAACAAAGAGATGTGCTTGTTTATACATAGCCTATTGGCGAAAGGAGGAGACGTAGGAGTAGTTGAATGCTAAGAAGAAAGATTGGAGAGAAAATCCCCACAAGCATAATAAGCAATTCTAGTTAGATAGTTTATCAACGACAGGTTTCAGATACTATGAGAAACTATTGTTATAGTAAAAGGAACGAAACTGTGAAGTTAAAATTGCTGCTCATCATCTAAGAGACTAGAAATACACAACAAATAGAGTTAATTTTTTTCCTAAGTTCGATACACACTGGTACAGTAGATTCACTAACAAAAAGTAGAAATTAAACCATGTTGTTCTGGTACCGATGACATAATGCAGGCCAATTTTTCAAATGTCATACAGTGACTATACCTATTAAATCGAGAGTTGCTATCATAAAAAAAGTTGATATCACAGAAGCTTTTTGCTCCTCGCAACACCAACCCTTACAAATGGCAAAAAAAAAAGAGAGAGAAAAAAGAAAATGGCCAAATAAATTAAAAATGTGTGCAAGGAAGATGAAAATTAATAAAATGTTGGCATACAAGGCATGGCCAATGAGGGAGACGACAATGCTTGAATGATGACCTACTGGAAGAATGATGGTGACGCCAACATTGTACGTCAGAAAGAGGATGAAAGACACGGGCGTGGTTGTTTGACGCTTATGGGAGATAAAAAGAGAAAGCAATGTGCAGAGGTTTACGTGTGTTTTTTGTTTAGTGCAACGAAAGGGATAGGGGAGAACTAAGCGTGGAGCGACAAGCAGGGTAGACATTTGACGTTAGAAGAAAACCAAGGTGAGGGGGGTTGAAGCTAGGCTTTTCAGAAATGGAGCAATGAGTGGGGTGCGATGGGCGTTTGGCTTGAGAAGAGCGAACAAAGGAAAATCGAGAGGGGGATTGTACATAAATTATGTCAGCAGGAGTCCAAGTTAAAAATTTTCCTTTCAACTGCACAACTTTTTCTCCACGTATATATTTTTGTTAGCAAAAACGAAAAATTTGTCCATGCAATGAAATTAAGTCAACAAATCATATCGTTGCCCATATTTTTTATTCGTTACAAAAAACTGTCGACAGAGACCAAAATTCTTGTAGTGTATTGAGTTAACAGTGAGATGTTGATGATGCAATCAATCATAGTAGTCAATGTGTGGAAATGGTTCATGTTCTAAGTGAAAGGAATAAGAGGAAGTTAATGTCTGTGTGTTATATGCTTTGAATGAGCGATTGAAAGTCTATTTATGAAAATGTCTTTACACGCTGTATGCTGCAAAAAGATTTTGAAACCTCAGACACTAAGTATTTGACTTACATTTTATGTTTTCTTGGTTGTTTCATTGCTCTTTAGCTTCATAGCATAAGATAAAATAGTCGAGAAAAATATAAAAATGTGAACTTCGAACCTTAAGAAACTGAAGTTTCTAAAAAGTTAATTAGATGTGAAAGTAAGCTTCAGAATTGACATTGTAAGTGTGTCATGGTAGGTAGAAAGTCTTGGGATTTATTTCCTAAAACTCGTGGATTGTAAATATAATACATTGACCATTGTTAATAAAGTGTTATTATTGTAATAGTTGTTATTGGTTATATTATTAGTTTTGTCTTAATAACTCAAATCCAATAAACTAACATACTAAGTTGTTTAATGAGTCTTGAACAGTATGTAGAGACATACAGGGATCAATGTTCAAGATTAGCTTAAAGATCTATAAGGCTAGGTACCTTATCCTGGTAACACTATGGATACGACTCACTTTATATTTGATACAAATACAATTATCCAACGTGTTTATGTAGTTGATATACGAGTGAGGGTATCATATGCAATGAGTTTGCGTAAGACTAGACCGTGAAATAGTAACTACTAGATGTAACTCTGTGAACTAGTTAGGTTTCTATTTCTCTAGGATAACCTAGGTAATTTAGTCTTAATACTGAGTGTATTATGAACTTCTGTTCGTGAGAGATTTTCCTTTGATTTGTACGGGTGAGAGTGGCCAGATCGCTGATTTAATAAGCTTATCATTTTAGGGACAAGATCGAGTGGAAGTTGGGAACATAAGTACACAAGATGGAATTCACTCTTTCCCTACTTTAAGGTAAGTAGATAAGTGTTTCCTAAATGGTGTCTCTAGGACTTAAACAATGTATCCTACCCTCTCAATGTCATGAGAGAGGTTTTTGTTTATTAGTAGGACCATAATTAGGTTATTCATTAGAGGAGCACTAATATTTAAGGATTAGAGGTAACCAAAGGGTAAAATAGTAAATTGACTCAATTAATTTCAGATCGTTGTAGCTTCATATCTTTACATCCATTAGGTCCCCTTCCTAGCTTGTAAAGAGTAATGAGATTTATTTATATTGGTTGTAATTTGAAATGTTCAAAACTACTTTGAGAATTAGTATAATGTATAGTGATACATTATAATATGAAGTTTATCAAACTTTATTATATAAATTTAATTTTGGATAAAAATGATAAAAAAATATAACATTTATCAAAATATTTATTTTGGATATGATTCAAAATTAATTTATGAGAGATAAAATATTTGAATGAGTTCAAACATTAATTTAGTGTGAATTGGATTCATATTAAAATTATTGGTTATAAGAGAAACTTATATTTGATTATGATTTAAATTTAATTTAAGTTAAATATAAGATATTTAATTTAGCTATTAATTCATTAGAGAATTAATTAATAGTTTAGTTTTATTTAATTAAATTTGATTAAATTAAATTTATATAAATCTATAAGATATTGGAGAGATGTTTATTCAAATAAGATTTGAATGAAATATTAATTAAATATGATTTAATTAATATAACTCTATAAGATATTAGAGTGATATTCATTGAAATAAGATTTGAATGAAATATTTATTAAATCTGATTTAATTAATTATATTAAAAAAATCTGTAAGATATTGGGTAGATATTCATTTAAATAAGATTTAAATGAAATATTAATTAAATATGATTTAATTAATTATTAACTAATTGATTAATCCACTATTATCTCTAACTCCCTTTCCTATTCCAAGAAAGAAAGAGTGTTATAAATATCCAGAAGAAAATAGTTTTCTTTAACGAATTAATCAAGAAAAAAAGCCAAGACTTTTGCTCTCTCCTAAAAGAAAAGAGTTTCTCTCAAATATCTCTAAACCTTTTCTCATCCCAATTGGTTCCCACAAACCAATTTCATCCTAGAGGATAGAAAGATCTTTGACGAGTGGTGTCCCCAATTTGGTGATTTGTAGATTCAGAGACACCATCGAAAGTAACTTCTCTACAATTTTTAAATTAAAAGCATGCTTAGTTTTTATTTATAATTTTGATTCTAAATTTTTGCCAATATACTGCCATTTTGGAATTCCCAAATTAATTTGAGTAATGGCTTTGCAAAATCTTCCACTACCATAAGGATTTTATCCTTTCAGAAAAAGAAAGCTAAGAAGAAATGATTTAAAAGTTAAAGGGGGTTAAGGTTGAAAAGGGAGAAATTTTGGCTAAGTCCATGACTTAGGCTCTTTTGGGCTTGGTGGGTAGCCAAAGGAGGAGTAAATAACTTCTAGGGCAATAAGGAGTTAGACGACAAACATATATGTGTGGCTGAGAAAGATGGAAAAACCTCTAAAAAGTGTGGTAGGTGTTTGGACATGTCGTTAGTGGTTAGCCCAGGCATTTAGGCTTGGCAAAGAAGTTACTGTGGAGGGGCATGACTATACAAGAATAGGTTTGTGGCTTTGTCAAGTGAGGTTAGACATTTCCAAGGGTTCAAGGCATTTTGGTTGGACATTTTTAGTGAGGTTAGCGAGATGATGAAGAGATGGAGTTGGTGAAGTGATTTACAAGTGTTATGTGCATGCTTAGGTTAAATTTTTGAAAGCAGAAAGTGTCTAGAATTTTTCATGCAAGGCTTAGTATAAATATATTAGTTTAGAATGAAATGTCTCCCAAATTACTTGTGTGTTTTGGCTGAACTTGGTCTTAAAAGATCGTAAATTGAGTCTACTTTGTAACCTGGGACAGCTGGTTAAAATTGAAAAGAGGAAGGTTGAGTTTGAGTTGAAAGAAGGGGAAACAAGTTATTTTTGGAGGAATTTATGATAATGTTCACTCCCAGGAGACTACAGAATGCAATTAGTTGATTTTGTGGTTGAAATTTTGAAGTAAGAACGTTAAGAAATTTTGAAGCAACTGTGTAGAAGGAAGTATTTTCATTTGAGTTATGTATTTTAAGATATAAATCTCTAAAGTGGGACTTATGTTCTGACCAAGAAGTTAAGTTTTGAGCAGTGGAGGTGGTTGATTGAGTATTGTGTTGTGTTAAGCGAGATAGACGTGGATTCTAAGTTGGCAGAGGTTACCATGGTGCTTGTAGGCTTATGTTGGACGCACAGTGTCACGGTCATACTTGTCCAAGGCGTGTTTGCCTATGGTCGTATGTTTTGATTAGCCCCAGTTTACCTTATCTTTATGTCTTGTACATAGTCTAGGCATTTGCTTTCAATTCTAGGTCGATATGCTTGGAAGTGACATTTAGGCATTTAAATATGCAAGCCTGCCAGAAGGGAAAATATCTAAAATGTACTATAGGGGAGGCATGGTAGTTGAATCCCCGACCAAGCATTAGTTGTACTCTTAGCAAGCTCCCTTTTTCCTTGCAACTGACAGTCTTTAATGCTTTCTTTAATGTCATTTTCAATGCTTTTAATTCTTTCTCACATTTTATAAACAAAATTTCCCAAGAACGCGAAGGAAGGTTAGGAGATACGTCGACATTATCCGCAACTTTTGGATTTTGATCTACTGACTTGTTTATCGTGATAGAATAAGTGTTGCACAATCGTTCGTATCGAGGTTGAAATGCTACAATTGTGACAAATGGTATCAGAGCGAAGATTGGCTGAGCGACGGTTGAGACAAAAAGATGTCGACTGTGAAGTAGACGGGTAAGACCCATAACGAGCGATTGGTGGAGATCGAAGAGCAGATGCTTCACCTAGTGGAAGTTCCTAATTCTATCCAGTTTCTCCAGGAGCGGCTTGAGGAAATTTCCAAGAAAGCCGATGTATTGATGCAGTATCCGGTCGTCTGGACGGATTACCTACACTCGAGTTGTCAGCAAGAGTTGACGCACTAGAGTCACGAGTGATGAGAATGGAAAACATCACCTACGAGCGTGGTGATTGTTCATCGAGCTCTGTTGCCTAGATGGAGGAACGAGTTATTGAGCTGAATAACTCTCAAAAGAATATAATGGGAATGATAGATGGCTTGACAAAGGACTTTCAAGCCACCCTGGATATTGTTAGAAACGAAATCGTAGAGGTAAACATGAAGGTGAACGTTGCAATGCGAGCATTAGCGAATCAAGCTCCAGTTGGAGGAGCAGTTACAGTCGGCAAGATAAAGGTCCCAGA
>JBBPDI010090348.1:0-12179 GCA_037974545.1 Cucumis variabilis | reverse complement strand
CCTATTTTTGACAATACTTTCTCCCCTACCCTAAAATTGACAATTGTTTTAAAAAGTACATTATTTAAAAAAAAAATCTATAGATTATTAATAAATAAATAATAATTTCCTAATATAAATTATTAATAAATAAGTAATAGATTACATTTTGATTAAAAAATACAATAAAATTCAAATCCCAATCACTTGAATTGGATAACTAATTATTTTTAAACTTATAAGATAATTGTTTCATGGAACTTAATAACTTATGCTTTTACTTTACATTTAAAAAACATACAAATACCTAGTTATTTAACCATAGAAAATTCTTATCATCTAAAAATTAAACCATCTTATAAGTTGGTTTAAGATTATAATATAGTTAAATAGATATTTTCTATTTGTTGAAATTGGAAACCAAATTTCAATATGTAATAAGCAAGATAGAAGAAAAAAAATTAGTGTATTAACAAAAGTGAAAACTTAAACCATCGTGTAAATTGATTTATAATTCTACTATAATTAATAAATACATAAATATTAGAGGAATTTTTAAAAATAGCAAATTTTACATAATATTTACAACGTATAGCAAATTTTATCACTCATAGTTATTGATATGTTATAGTGATAGAATCCAATATTTTGCTATAACTTGTAAATATTTTAATTTATTTTACTAATTTTAAAAATACCCCTAAATATTTTGTATTTGTTGATATTGAAAAAAAATCAATATACAAGATTGAAGAAAAAAATTAGTGTATTAACAAAAGTGAAAATTTAAGCATACTTCAATTTTAAAGAATTTAAAAAACTTTACTATTCAAAAAATGAAAAATGTGAATACAAAATATCATGTAATTGATATTTAATTCACCACGTAGATACGTTATACTTCCAGCAGCATCAAACGAACAAAATCAATAACCACGAATAAAACGTCGAAGAAGGCACAAATAGATTGGAGGATGGAAAAAGTTTACCTTGAATAAATTCAACAAATTGTTGAATAAAAAATTCAAATGGAACATACACCTCAACGACTGCTATCCATATAGCATAAAAAATAGTTTTTACCCATTGTAAAGCCATTTAAAAAACGTATTGAGAACAAGCAAATGAATAAGTTTTTCTAGAACAAATTTGCTCTAAGAGGTGAACCTTCTTTAAGAAGGATATCAGATTTGTGACTATTTAAAAGCTTAAAATATAATTATTCTAGAATCCAACTATGACGGTTGAAAACAATGTTTTGTTTATATTAAATCATAATTTAAATACATTGTATTTTTTGAAGTGCAGGACATTACATACTCAACAACAACACATAAATCTAAAAAACTACTTTGAGGGGATTTTGATAAAACCAACATAAGTCATGAGACAACCTTATTTTCAACAATTCTAATAAGAATAAAATTATTGCAGCTAAGCTAGTAAACTGTCATACGAGACACATAAAGGTTAGAAGGGAAAAAGCTTACCTTGAATACAATTTATGAATTGTTAGAATGAAGAATCAGATTAAATCACTACAAGTAAGAGGAGGTTTGTCGAGAGATAAACGAAAAAGCGTCAAAATATCGTTTTCCAACGCATAAACACGTGTCATGACTGGAGTCGAACAAAATGAGTTGAGAGTGGATCTTCCAACGTACAAGATTACGAGATTGAGAGATGTGTGTCAAATCTTCTGACACTTAAATATTATGCATCGAGAGATCCTATACTATTTTTTTGCATAAAAATACACCTTCCATAATAATGGAAGGTATTATGTATCAATGAAGAGCCTTTAAAAAAAAAAGTATTTCATAATTAGTATTACTTTCAAATTCATTTAAAGTTAAAAAAAATGCAAAAACTGAACTCCATCCTTACAAACATTTTCTCAAAGTATAGACCTTACCATTTTTACTTGTAAGCTGAAGCATAACTGAATAAATCAAAGATGAACAAACCAAAATAAGAACAAAGTCTACAGAGCTAAATGAAAAATAAACAATTGGTTACCACTGCAGCATCTTCTTCTTTTTTTCTTTCTTTTGTCTCTATGTTATACCATCATCCCTGACGTCAAACCCTAACAGTAACATGCAATGTCCTCTTCCCCCTCTTCTCAAATATGTGAAGAAAAACGTGTCAAAATAAGGATAAAAGGGGAAGGAGAATGAAGAAGAGAAGAAAATAAGAAAAGAAAAGAGAAGGGAGAGAGACGTCAGAACAAGGCAAAAGAGAAGAAAAGAAATAAGGGAGAGAGAATTGACAGTCTTGAGATTTTAAAGGGTAACTCATGATGCCATTCAAGATTGCGTCGAGAGTTATCCAACCACTGTCAATGCTCTGTTGAAGAGAAGAAAAGAAAGAAGGGAGAGAGAATTAACGGTCTTGAGATTTTAAAGGATATCTCCAGATGCCGCTCAAAATTGCGTCGAGAGTTATCCAACCACTACCGATGTTTTATTAAAGAGAAAAAAAGAAAGAAGGGTGAGAGAATTGACGGTGTTGAGATTTTAAATGATAGCTCCTGATGCCGCTTAAAGTTGCGTTGAGAGTTACCCAACCATTGTCGACACTTTACTTTATTCAAGTGTTAGTAGTTCCTCTTTATCTCCAAGACGCAGAAAGTAATACGTAGAAAATTCTCTCACATCTCAAGACTCAATTGGGAATTCTCTCACATCTCACGACTCAATTGAGAATTCTCTCACATCTCACGACTCAATTGTTAAGGTATTGAGAGATCAAAAATTTATGGTAGTGAATGTACACCTCAACAAAATGATAATTGTAATATTGTGAACTTTCATTTATTTAGCATAAAAAGTCAGCCATAGATTAAACTTGTAGAGCCGTAACAAACAATAAAATTTGAAAATTGTATGATCTTAGTTTGTAAAAATGGAGAAGAACAAAAAAGTTTCAAAATATTTATGCTTTGTAAATAGTTTATAATCTTTTTATATTTTCTAAATTGAATGTTTTGTGGGTGTAAATAGTTGATTAATAAAATATTTTGATATCTTTAAAACAATTAAATAAAAAGTTTATTAAAAGTTAAGTATAATTAGTTTAATATAAGTTTAAAATAATAAAAAAGAATAACAGTGAGTTCAATACAAGTAAAAAAACAACAAAAATGAATAAGATAAACAAACCTGTTTTTAAAATTTATTAGAAATATAACTAAAAATAGATATTGTAAATTAGTTAAATATATATTTTTAAATAAAATATATAAATATTTATTAAATATACCATTTGAGTTAAGTTGTCATACAATTAAAGGATAGAGAAATAGAAAAAGATTGTCTGCACTTTTCTCAGCTAAATAAATTTGACATTCAGTTGGAATAAAATTCAATAAACGAATTTGCAAAATACTATGAAATACCACAGACTGAGGGTAAAATGTTGCTAATTTTCCAACCGGATAATTAAATCATTTTTCCATCTCATCCAAAAAGTTTCCTCCTTGGAAAATCCATTTTCATAGGCCGATTTTGATAATCTCATACGGCCCATCTCAAAATCCGAAATTAAAAATAGGCTTAAAAAAAAAGATAACAGTCAAAATCATAAAAGTTAGTACAACAAATTAAAAAATATGAAATCTGAAAATATTAAGAATTTTAACCAAACTAATTTATTTACGATAATTTCATATTTACAAAATCTTCGTAATATCCCTTAAATATATACTATGAGTAATATCCCTTAAATATATACTATGATTCATGACAAATGGTTAGATTTTTAGTATTTAAATCAAATTAATTAAAATTTATTTATTTAATTCATAAAACTTATTTTTAATAAATATTTTCTCTAAAAAATTGTTAAAAAGATTTTTAATCGTTTCTTCAATCTAATCCCTAAAATAATGACAATTTTCATATGATTTATATTTTAATTTATTTTTTAAAAAATTATTAGATAATACATAGTTATTTTGATTTATATTTCAAATTCTACGTTTATTTTGGTTGATTTTTATTTAAAAAAATCAATTTATTGTGCCTCTTATTATCATTTTATATCATGATCACATCTTTAATTATTAATATTTATTTGCTCATATAATCATATACTTTTTCAATCCAAAAAACTTAACAAAGATGATTTTATTATTAAAAAAACCAACAATAATAATGGTAAATACATGCACACGATTTTCAAATTTGTTATATTTTAAATAATTTATTAAATAATACAATATATATATTTTTAATAACAATTTAAATTTAAATTTTATAATTTAATTATGCTTCAATGACATTTTTTCAATTATTTGAATCTTTTTCTTTTAGGTTATATTAAAGAAAAGAAAACAAAACAAGAAGATTGAGAAAGGAGGCAGCCGACAAGAAACAAGTGAGAAATTTTTTTTTCTGCAAACAAGAGAGGAGAAGAGCTCAAATAAATCCTGAATGTGTGAAGAAATTGAAGAACTCACCGATTTGAGTGAGCGAATTCACCGATACGTACCTTGCTAAAATGTATATAAGTTTTGAATTCTATGGTTTAATTTCATGATTTCATCTTTATTATATAATATCAACAATGCTCTCATTTTCAACTTGAAGCTAGAGCCAAACTCTTGGATTGAACGTGTCTCAATTTTGCAACTACCTATTTCTAAGAAGGAAGTAGCGACTAAAGTCCAAGGAAAAAAATGATCACTTGTATATATTTTAAATCTTGCAGGCATGAGGTGAAATTTTCCATTGATGACAACTTTTCTAATCTGTATGTTTTTTGGCGAAATTTTTATGTAGCATATGTGTTATTTCAATTATAATGTATTTAAGGTGTAGATGAACAATTGTATTTTTCATATTAGATAAGAGTATTTGAGGAATTGTTTTATTTATTTATTTATTTAATTTTTATGTTTTGCTATTCTAACCATTTAAAATTAATTTTACTAAAACTCATAATTTGCTATTCTTCTTGACAACCCAAGTGAAAAATTTATTTGGGAAAATAACAAAAGAAAAACTTTAATATAGTAAAATAGCAGATTGTATATAAATAAAAAGCATTAATTAGCAAAAACACAAAACTACCCTACAAAGCCCTACAGCACTAATTAGGGAAAGACGAAAATGACCCTTAAACTAAATCTAACTAATCCAACTTGTTTTGATTTAATTTTTGATGAATCAATACTTATACAAATACATACAAATTAAGTTATATCTTCTCAAATCTAATAAATCAAATATAAATACACAAAAAATAACTAACACATTTAGCTTCTTTACTAATCTATCAAATCCCAAATACACCGTAACTAAACATACACACACAATTTTATTTATGCCACAAATCTACCAAATTTGGTACAACCACACAAAATTTCACTATACTTAAAACATTCACAAACTATGAAAAGAAAGAAGAAAAAAAAAAGATAAAATACATTATAACAAATTTGGATCAAGAATTAGAACTCCTATATATTCACATCGATATTATTCATGACTTTATCTCAATTCAACAAAATTAAATAGGTAAAAAGATATATAGTATTAAAAAAAAAAAGATTTTACTAACTAAATCTCAAATATATATATATGTGTAAATTCAATGATTAGATTATAGTAAAATAGTTCATTTTATAAACAATTCTTAAGATTTTAATTTCTTTTTTTATCTTAAAATTTGCTATCTATGACAATTCTTCCCACAGTCCCAAGGATCTAACGAAACAAGCCGAAACGCCGACTCCGAGAGCCGCAAAAACCGTAGGTACAAAGAAATCAAAACTGGACCAATTCACCATGTTAGCCGGCAAGCACAGAACATCGCCGGGAAGGTCGAGTGGGATCCTGATGTAGCCATCGCGGCTACACGATCTGGAGAAGGACGAATGGAGCGACGTTGCATTTGTGAAAATGAACTCCGGAGCGAAGGAGGTCACGGCGGCGGTTAGCGTTAATAGCGCAGTCCACTTAGCGGCGGAGCGGCAGTTCGGGGGATCGAGAGAGAAGCGATGGAGGAAAGAAATGGCCATTATTGGAGAAGAAGGAAGAAAAAGGGGAATGTTTGTGATGAGGATGATCATGAATCGTGAATTGAGGGGTTTTATTTGGATGTAGAGAGGGAAAATGGGTGCACGTTTAACTAACCGTATGAAGAAGGGAAGATTCTTCTCTCTTTGATCGTGCTTAGTTGTGCAGGTTGCCACGTCTTTCTTCCTCGTTATCTTTGTTTTATACTTTTCTAATTTGTAGTGTTGCCAAAATAAATACTACTTCTCTCTTTCAGCTTTGTTGTTTTCTTCATCCACTCATGTTTTCTCCTTCGTGACTCCTAACCACATTGGAAAAACGGGACTGGCTCAAAAATAGCAAATATATATATATATATATATATATATATAATAAGATTTTCTAGTAGCAAATTTAAGAGTGAGTGACCGATTTTGATGCACAATTTTCTATTCACGTAATTAATAGTAAATCCAGAAAATTGGTTGGAAGGAGCTGACAAATACAATTATTTCGGTTCGGACCTACCCTAAATCCACGGTTAAATGGAATGAACCTCACAATATAAGGTTAAAGCAAGATGAAAACACAACCACCTCCAAATGAGTTAATAAACATAACAAAAACAATAAAGATATGGAAAATGCAATACATACGCTTCAAAGTGAATTCAAGGGATGGAATCTATTTGTGTCTCTCAATATAGAAGTCTAAGGCCAATAAAAGTGAAAAATCTTAACCTTACCCATTCATTAATTTAAAGAAAACAAAAATACGTTAAAGAACCATAACCAAAACTTTACTCATTACTTTCTAGCAAATTGATTCAATATTACATCACAAGCATGAATCAAATAATTAAAGAATCATGTCTAATAATAAATTTTGTAGCAAAAGAAAATAACTATAAGTATCATAGATCTATTAATGTGAGATAAGAAATGAAAAGAGATTGGAGAAGAAAAAAGTTTAGCAAGAGAAAACTATGGCTTCCATTTTCATATTTGGTATTCTACCAATCACAAATATTTAAAGAGAAGTATAGAGATGAAAAACTCTTACTTACACACAATAGACCATTCCTCATATAACCATTTGTTTCTAGAATAAGAAATAAGAAAATGAAATAAAGACAAACAAATACATAATGGATTTAAATTAGTGGGCTATCTTTAACACCTCGAAAAACCAATTAATGAATGTTGAATCAATGTGGAAACTTTGAGCAGACAATGGTTTGGTGAGGATATCTGCAATTTGTTTAATTGCTGAAAGATGTCTAACATATAACTTTTTTCTTTTGTATAAGATCTCAAACAAAATAGATGTCAAGTTCAACATGTTTTGTTCTGGAGTGTAATATAGGATTTGCACTAAGATACACTGTACTTAGATTATCACCCAACAAAATAGGAGGATGAGGTAGATTAATGCATAAATCATTTAAGAGAGAACGAATCCATACTAGTTTAGTTGCCAAAAGAGCAAGATAACAATATTTAGCTTTAGTACTAGACCTGGAAATGTGTTAGATTGTTTCTTGGAACCTCAAGACACAAAAGCCAGAAGTAGATTCCTATCATTTGGGTCAGAAGTCCAATCCACGTCAAAACTAATTAAAGACAGATTATCAGACTCGCTAAGCCATAAACCATGAGATAGTACACCTGTAAGGTATCTTATAATTCTTTTCACAAGTTACAAATGTGTATTTTTTGGAGAATGCATAAATCTACATGCTTTATTGGCACTATATGATATCTCAGGATGAGTAAGTGTAGCATACTGTAATACACCAACAACACGTCTATACATATGTACATCATGAAATGATTCCTCTTGAAAGACAAAAAGAGTAAAGGGCCACTTACTATAGGTGTAGATATAGGTTTAAATTCCAACATTTTTGTCCTCTGTAACAAGTCAGTAATATATTTAGATTGAGATAAAACAAACCTCAAGTACTAGTTGGGTATGAAACCTCAACTCCAATAAAGTAGCTCAACTTTCTCAAGTCCTTAAGTACAAATTGACTGTTTAAAGAGTGACTTAAAGAATTAAAGTCTTTCTCAAAACTGCCTATAATAATCAAATCATTAACCTAAATCAAGACATAGCAGTCGGATGTAGGAATAAAACATATTAATAAACATGTATTAGCCTTAAAAGTTCTAACTCCAAGCAAATGTAAACTTGGGCTCAACTTTTCATACCATGCTCGACGAGTTTGTTTAAGGCCATAAAGTGCCTTTTTTAAATGAAAACCATAGGATAAGTGCTTTTGAACTTCAAAACCAAATGGTTGCTCCATATAGACATTTTCATCTAAGTTTCCATGAAGGAAAGCATTATTGACATCTAATTGACGTATACTTCACCATTTCATAATTGTTATAGTTAAGAGCATGTGAATAGTAACATGTTTCACAATATGACTAAAAGGTTCATTGTAATCAATATTAAGTGTTTGATGAAACCCTTTAGCAACCACTTCAAGTAATCAGAAATTTGCCGACGCACGAAAAATCATCGAGAAAACGAACGTCGGTAGAAACTGGTGTTCTCTGACGCATCTCAACGCACGTCGGGGGACGCAATTTTCCCTGAAGCATACACATGAACGTCGAGACTACCCAAAATAACTAAATACACCGTTAGGTTTTCTCCGACGTGGTGTTGGACACGTCGGTAAAAAGGGTTTAGGATTTACTTATTTTCGATGATTCATTAATCGTGTCAGGAATATGGTTCTATTCTCGACGTTTAATTTTTGGAATGCATCGGAAGTTCTCCGTTCTTTTAAACCCATTTCTTTACATAATCGAAATAGAAAAGAGAGAAAAACAAGAGAGAGAGAGAGAGATCGAGAAGAAGAAGACGAGATTCACTGCCATTTCGTCGCCATCGCATATCGGTATATATTAGTTTGATGTGATTTTTGTTTTATTTATATTACAAATTATGATTTAAATTAGAAATTAAGGTTTTGAATTAGTTTTTGTTTTAGGAATACGATTTTGAATTATGTTTTAGTTTGAGATTTACAAAATTGGGTGTTTGATTAAGGAGTCGATCTTGCACATTTTTGTTTTATAAATTTTTCATATATGTTTGTTAGGTAATTTCATTTACTAATGGATAATTAGAAGAAATCCAAATGTATGAATAATTTGTTAATGTAATTGTAATGAAATGTGCAAATTAAGTAGGTTAAGAAAATTGAAGAGTTTAAGTAAGTTAAATTTGAGAGAAATAGTATAAAATGATATATTTAAGAAAATGGAGAAATTAATATTGTGTAGAGAAAATAAAAAGAGAGAAAAAGGGAAGGGAAGTGAAAGAGGGGGACGCTTCGAATTCTATGTTTATTTAGTTGATTAAATTGTATTGTTAAATACCAAAAATTATTGTATTTATACGATGAGGGGTACAACAATGACTATCCTGCTAGTAGATATAGTAGGGTGTTTGGTTAGTTTGTTCTGACTATCCTGCAGTTATGGTATGGTAGTCTTTTGTAGTTTGAACTTAGATTCAATTAAAAGAAAGGGAGATTTGGCATAGTTTATTCATGGAGTAATTAAGTTTAGAGTTTGATAAGGATCAGGAATACATATTGGAGGGGTTACATAGAGGACCCAAAAAATGGTATAAATTGGAGGGTCGTTCAAGTGGTCCAGAATAAATAGATTTGGGATGTGTTGAGAATGAACAACTGAATATAGTAGAAATCATTAACGACGGACATTACGTCGTTGAGATAGTTGAGGATGACACTTTGTGCAGACCCGACGTTGATCCTGTAATTGTTGAAAGACCGATTTGTTCGAACATTGCTGATGACTTCATAGACGATGAGGATGATCAATTGTCCCATCAAAGTGAATCTAGTGATGACGAATGATGTTGAAGAACCACATATCCACATATTTCATTATTTTATGCATTCAATTTCATGTACTCATATTTGTTTGATTAATTTTGAGTCATATGTGTACAGGTACTATGTCTTCTTCATTCCCACATAGTAATTTTGAAGACATAGATGCTCTATTTCTTCAGTTTGACGACGATTTGAACAACGTGAGACCGACGATGTCCTTGGTGGGTGACACATCAGGTGAGTGTTAATTAATTTGATGTTAATTGTGAATATTTTTTTTAGTCACGATTTGTTTCTAACATAACTTCATTTCTACAACAGAAATATCTCAACCCACTCAGACTCCTAGGAAACGTCAACAGTCTCAAAACTTAGAGTTGAAGAGGTACGTTCAGAAAAATGGTAGAATTTCAATTACCATAGCTTCAGGAGTGGAGAAGTCAATATCTCCACATGTTGTCCAGTTTAGCAACACCATTGACATGTGTGTGAGAAATACATTTCCAGTCTGCTGACTTAAATGGGCTGATGTTGGGAGAGAATTCATTAAAGTCGTCAAGGGCGATCTGCAGGTAAAATAAAAAAGTGCATTAGTTTTTCTATGGAGACATATACACATCATTATATAAACAAAACTAACGTGTGAATTTTTTTCGTTTCTAGCGCTTTTTCGTACTTAATTTTAACGATCAAGCACTTACTAGATTTGTTGAGCATCAAATGCTCGCATCTTTTAAAGAGTTTAGAGACGACTGTCACAGACATTTCAAATGAGACAACAATCCGAAACAGGCACGTGCCAACCCACCTAACATACTGGTGGAACGTATGAAAGATTGACACTTCCTGTGAGATTACTACATGAGTCGTGCATTTCAGGTGAGATCTACGAATTCCAATGGTATGTGTTATTTCACTTAATTTTCTTAATGCACGTGTGTACTCTTAACAAATATTTTCATGCAAGAGTAATCACGGGCAAACAAGGCTGCTAGGCAGAAGTAGTCTTACAATCATAGTAATGGGTCGAAGTCGTTTATACAACGACAACATGGCCTTGTTGAAGAACGAAGTCTGTCAGTCGACCGACTAGAATTATTCAAAGAAATCCACGCTCGAAGTGGAGAATTCATTTCGTAGGCGGCTGCGGATGCGCATGTTAGTTTGAACTTGATTTTGTCTAAATTATTTACTTATACTTCTCCAAATCATAACTTACATATAATTTTATTTCTTGTAGAGTTAAATGTTGGAACTTCAGTCCCAACCTACTCCTGAGGGTTCTCAACCACTCTCTGAGAATGATATTTACGAGATTATTTTGGGTAAACGTCCAGGCTACTCAAAAGGTCTTGGTTGGGGACCCAGGCCCAAGTTCCGCAAAAGTCCTGGTAGCAGTTCTTCGACCACTTGTTCGTATTCTACAACGGTCAAACAAGCTAATGCAATCCTCATTGAGCAATAAAGACTCGAGATTAAAAAAACTAGACGCATGATTGAAGAGCAGAGAAGGTTATCCGAGATGCAATCTAAACAAATGAAAGAAATGATGAAGAAGATTGAAGAAATGAGTCGGACACAGGGAGGATTGTGATGCGTCTGCGACTTTCTTATTTTAATTTCCTTTTTAATGCACTGTTTTAACAAATTTGAAACTATGTTCTTGTGACGTTTACTAATTATAATACAATTTCGATTTGGATATATATTTACTATTTTGGTTGTTTAGCTTTTATTTAAATTAAATCAAAATCGAAATAGAATCGAATAAAAACTAAAATTGAAACAAAATAAAATAAAATAAAAAATTTAAAAATTAATTAATTAATAATAATGTACAAATTTTAAAAAACTTTAAATACTCTTTGATCTTCAAAATATTCCACAAGCAAGATAGATCAACCTCCACTTGGATGTTCTAAATATTCATGAATTCTATAACAAAAATACATAAGAAACAAAGCTTAAAAGCTTTCAAGATTTAAAAACCAAGATTCTATATTTCCAACCTTCTAGTTTATCTCAAATGTGAGAAATACAAAACTATATATAATAGACACTGTGAAAGGACACACCCTCTCATTTAATTGTCTAGGTTCAACAAAAGCTTTTCAAGTTCATTCATGAACCGTAAAAAATTTGAATACAATACTTTTTTTTATACATATATCTGCTACTATTAAATATATGGATGAATATGAATTTTCAAGTTCATTGTGACTTTTGGATCACCTTCATGCTTGAAAGGTTAGTTGCAACTCTTCACCATAACTTGGAGACTTAGCTTGAAACTTGAAAGTAGTCATTTAATGCTT
>JBBPDI010090317.1:0-12184 GCA_037974545.1 Cucumis variabilis | reverse complement strand
TTTAATTAATTATTAACTAATTGATTAATTGTTAATTAATTAGTAGATTCGATAAAAAGAATCTCGTAATTCTCTCCTACTCCTTTTCCTATTCCAAGAAGGAAAAAAAGTTATAAATATCTGAAAGAAAACAGTTTTCTTTAACGAATTAATTAAGAAAAAAAGTCAAGACTTTTTTTTTCTCTGCAAAAATAGTATCTCCAAAATTCTCTATACTTTTTCCCATTCTAATTGGTTCCCACAAACCAATCTCATTCCAGAGGATAGGAAGGTCTCCGATGGGTGGTGTCCCAATTTGCAGATTAATTTGTAGATTCAGAGACATCATTGAAAGTAAGTTTTCTAGATCTTTAAAAGCATGCTTAGAATTTATTTAGAATTTTGATTCTAATTTTTCCAATGTACTGGTATTTTAAATATTCCTAATTAAATTGAGTAATGGTTCTTTATTTTTTCCGCTGCCATAGGGCTTTTATCCCTTCAAAATGGATAATGTTCTTCATAAATATCCATGCAAGATCCAAATAAAATATAACCATATAGAGTGCCTTGATAGGCGGTAGGTTAAGATATCGTCCTCCAAAGTCCTAGCCTAGATTCAAGCCTAAAGTTTCAGTTACAAGGTTGCAAAGAAGAAAGCAGCTAGCAACAAGAGTAAAAAATGCTTCTCTGAATCTTGCAAAGAAGACTAATCATGAGTACCAATTATCCATATGGACCTTATGATTTAGGCTTATGTACCCTAAAGTGACTAGCTTTTGCACTCATGCCTTTTCAGTAGTCACCTAAAATGATCAAACAAAAATGATAGCTAAGTAGGAATCCGAAACTTGAAAGTGTGATAATGATTAAACTCTATTTGATAACCATTTAATTTTTTAGTTCTCAATTATTTAATATTTAAAATTTAAGCCATTATAATTTGTATAGAATTTATAAAACAAAGCTCAAGTTTTAGTAAACTATTTTCTTTTCAGTTAGTCAAAATTGACTTACTTTTTAAAAATGTTTTTATGAAGCAGATAACAAAACGAACATTCTATTGTTCTGCAAGATTTCAGTGGCAAGTAGAATGTTGGGTTTTATCTACCTCATATTGTTATGCAAGTTTTAAAATATTTTTATGAAGCAGATAACAAAACTAGATTCACATATTACCTAGTCGATGTGTCATACTAGATCTTGTATTATTGAATGAACCTCCGAGTATTGAAGTAACACTCACTCGCTGTATTGTTCTGCACAATTTCGGTGGCAAAATATTAATGACTGTGAGCAATGATTATGCATTGATAATATTAAAGAATTGGCAAAGGAAAAGATGAGGAACATGCATTGTTTTTTAACGTTCAAGGCGTAATATGATGCATCAGGTTTTTGGGGCTTAACCATATGACCCAAGGAAAAAAAAAGTACTAGTTCTCGGCGAGGATGCGCCTAGTACCTAGGCACGTGCTCAGGAGGGCTTTTTAAAACACCAAAAGTGAAACAGAAAATACATAAGATTAACAAAAAGAATTAGCTTTTGGAATGGTTGAAAGCATTTTTAGCCGACTACACCTACTAGTTAAACTTTATGATGCTTCCAAGAGAAACAGTCAGTCGATGTTTCTTTCTTCCAAAAAAAGTGTAGAAGGGCTCAACTTATAGGTCATGTGGAGGCAGCTGCACACAAATTTCCAAATTTTGCAGAATTGCAACCAATCCATACATATATCTGCACATTAAAAATAAAAACAAACAAATAAGACAGAAAAGAAGATAAAAAACTGAACTTTGAAATATTTAACAATTCTAACAAATGAAGGTTTAGGGAAGCTATGGAAAACTTATTTGGAGAGACATATAATCTAAAAATGGATGAGGACATCATTTATGGCTTCACTGAAGCAAGTAACTCGAACACCATCACCATCAAGATTGTCATTGCTATTATTATTTAATGGACTAGCAAGTGGTTGTTCTTCTTTTGAGAACCTTCATGCAAAATTTTATCAATCTAAACAAAGAAACAAACTAAAAAACTATAATATTTATCTTATCTCACTTTTATGTAGAAAAATTGCCCACAAGCGTCATCTCCAAGTCTTAAACAATAACAGACAAACTAATATTAAAAGCAAAAGAATAATCTAATTAAGCATCATTAGAAACATACACTTCATTCAAATTGGAGTATTAGATGCAAACATACAACTCCAAGTGAATTTTTCAAAGTTTCTAATCAAGAATCAAGGATATGAAATTCCATCATATCGCAATGTTGAAGTATAATCACCGAGTGGATTCCAACTCAAGCTAAGACAATAGTATACAGATGCAAATTCAACCCCAGAAACAAATAGTTTTATGGGGTCAACTTAAGTAGGGGTGGTGGTATTGAAACCCGACCCAAATCGAAAAATCAACAATCTTTCTTATTTTTCTTCTTCTTCTTCTTCAATTTTCTCCACAAACATAAAACCACAATCACAAAACCCTTAAACAAAAAACTATTTCCTTTTTATTCTTCTTCTTAATAACATTTTCCCTTAAGCATTAACTCATAAACAAAAAGAAGCAAAGTTACCTTCTTCTTCTTCGAACCCCCTAAGCTGTGAAAAACACAAACCTAATTGAAGGACGAATGGTTGGAGTCATTGCCAGAAAAGGAGTGACGGTGAGGCTTGAAATGAGAACCTAACGACAAACAATAAGAAGCTGGTCTTCAGAGTGAAGGTGACAATTCATGAGGGTCCCACCCCCTCCCCTCCCCCCCTTAATATCAACACGAAATTTTAGGTCACTATTTAAACTAAATGAAAGAATGACATTGTGCTTTCATCAATTGATCATTTGGGTTTAGATACGATGAAAGACGTAAAAAAATGATTGTAGTATATCAATTAAAGAAGAAACGAAAAAAGAAAAAATAATTGAAAAACAACAGAGCAAATAAGAAAGGAATAAAGAATTGAAGGTTGAAAGAAAATTATTTAGTGAATTTTAAAACATGGAGACCAATTTGAAAGAAAACTCAAATCTATATCATCTTATAAAGGTCACTTGCACTCCGACAAATATAAAATGAAAATTGAGTCAATGACCCAACACTTTGAAATTTGCAAAAATGACAAATTAATAAACCCAATCCAATTGAAATTATCGAATGACCAAAATGCCCTTATAGTTAAAAATGTGGAACTACATTAGATTGGTATTAGATTGTGATCTGATTACCAATACTAATAATCAGTGATATTGATTGTTGTCTGAATATTGTCTAATTGCTATCTTATACTAATTATTAATGATAACCATTTATCATCTCATTGTTATTGAACTTAATATTGATTGTTATTAATTAATTGCAAATGATACAAGTAGCTACATCTAATGACTTTACATTTTTTTAAAAATTACCAAGTAATTTTTTATAATCAACTCATTACCTTTCATCTTCTATCATATCATGTAGTTTATAATTACCATCATATTATCATATGATTACCTTATATTTTTTGTCAATTGCTAAGGATTTTTGTTATTACATTATGATTACCTTACATTTCTTTTGTCAATTACTAAATAGTTTCTTATTAGCATCCATTTTTGTAATCTACATAATATTGTTGATTATCTCATTGTCACTAGGAAAAATGGTCATTGAAAGATGAAAAAGAGTTATGATCTAGCAAAAACGCCTTTAGTTATATCTAAAGTTATAAGCTGCAGAAATAGCTAGAGTAGATAAACAGCAGATAACATAGAAAGACTTTGGTAACCCAATTCGACAAATACGACATACATATGGGGAGCTTCCTTACTTAGATAAGGATTATTATTAAGATTCATGAGTTTGTAACTTAAACACGAAAGCTACAATAATTATGTTATCTTTACAACTTAAAGACATAACTGCAGGCTCCCCTTGACGATGATGATGAATCTCTTTGAAGATGAATTCAAGCTCCCCTTGAATCAATGAATTGACTCCTCAATTACTAGATCTTCATTCATAATCCTTATTGCACTTCAATGTATATATATATATATCAGTAATCTCCTTGTGAAACAATCTACTTCAGATATATATCCTTATACCTTTTCAGAACCACGGTAAAATGGCGTAGCGGAGATCTTAATGATATCAGCAATTTTTCTTTTCTTCACGCACACGTAGAAGAAGACAAACCCACATATATATACTTCATGATTTAAATAAATATAAAATCTTCTTGATATTGTTTGCTCCTCAAAATATACCAAGATTTCTAAAATATAGGAAAAGAATCATTTGGTAAAATATTGTAACAGAAGATTAACCACAACTACAAAATACTGAGATTGTTATTTAATTACCTTTTGAATTGTCATCTAATTAATTTCTACTATTTTTTTTAAATTTTAGTTAACCTTCTAAGATAGTCATTTTATTAGTTTTTTTATTGTCATATGATTACCTTCTTTTTTTTTTTTTTTTGTCAATTTTAGTTAGCATTTTAAGATAATCATTTGATTGTCTTAGTAACATTTAATTACCTTCTAGTCTTGCACATAATTAGTAGTTTTTTATATTGTCATATATATGATTGCCTTCTTTTTTTTTTTTTTTTGTGAATTAGTTAGTTTAATTTGATTGGCTTTCAATTTCCATTTATTTTGTCACATAGTTAGTAGTTTAAATTAGTCATTGAAACAAAAAAGTAAAACAACCTTATTGATTAATTGATTTTTGTCAAAAAATTGAGTGTTGTGTCATTTTTATGATTGTTATATAATTGCTAATGATACTGAATGTGTATGATTACTATATGATAATTAGCCAATAATAGTGATTGTTATCTAATTACTATATGATACTAATTCGTAATGTTATTGAATACAACTTGATAATGATTGATAGTTGTCTAATTTCTAAGCATGCACTCAAACATTTATTGGACTCACACCATTGACAATCAAGCATTCAATAGGAAAAATTATGGTATGTCCAAAAGAAAGAGTGTCACACCACGTCCCATAGACTTACTTACTTGTCTAGCGAGATGTGGTTGACTTGAGTATCTTGATTCGTTCTTGTTGCTCAGGTCCCTAAACACAATGCAACCCTTTTCTATGTTGGCCAGCTTCACTCTACCATGTAATTCTTTTCTACATGGCTACCTTTACTTCTTATGTGCATATAACAGTCAGGACAGTGATTATGGAAAGCAGATATTTATTGCAAATCGTGAGTTTGTTTAAGGCATAGTAGTTAATGCACAACCGTAAACTTTCATCCTTCTTTTTTTTTTCCAGGAAAGGACTGGGGCCCTAGAGCTTTTAAAGGTTTAATAAATCTCGCCCCAATAACTCTTCCAACTATTTCCAAAGTTCAGCTAACTCCGATGGTGTCATACAATAGGCATTTTTTGTAGGCGATTTTTCTCCTATCAGCAATTTGATCTTGTGGTCAATCATTCTTCGCAGTGGTAGAGATTTGGGTAAACCGTCAGGCATCACATTACTATGCTTCTCTAAGACACACAACATGTCTTTCAGGATTGTCTCCCTAGGGTTTTCCAACGACTCAAGTGGGATGTCCATAAACGTTGGTTCATCTAGAGCGATGCCCTTTCTTCAGTTGCATGGCCGAAATTATTTTAACCCATTAGGTTGGCGAATGTCTATCTGTACAACGGTGGGGGCAGATCTAGTGATCACTAGACATTTGGCTAAAGACATTGGTATCACCTAATGTTCAAGTAGAAATTTCATTCCAAGTACCACATCAAAGTCATCTATCTTTACAACCACAAAGTCTATGGGGCCGTTTCATCCTTCCTACTTTATCATCGTTCATTGCACTAGTCTAATGATAGATAGGGCAGCAAAATTCACGACCTTTGTTTTTTTTGTATCCTTCTCCCAACGGAGACTTAATCGTCTCACTTCTGCCTCTGTTATGAATTTGTGAGTTGCATCAAAATCAACAATAGTGTTTTTAGTTGATCCAGATGTCAACATACATTAGACCCCTTTTCACCAACCCACTTGTCTCCCATATCTTCTTTTAAAGAGACGATAAGAATTTCAAGGCCCTCATTCTAGGATTATCACATTCCTCTATCTAGCCATCTTCACCTTTCGTTTGACTCGATTTATCATCTGAATCTGAGGTAGAGAGGCTTGAAAATCATTGAAGGTGGGTCGATTCGGACATTCTCTTACCAGATATGGTCCCTTACATATGAAATAACTGAGAGAAGGATTGTATGAGTTCTAATTATTGGGTCCTCGCTATGTGTTCCCTGTATTTGGTTGGAAGTGCTTGCAGTCTGCACTAGAACGTTATCTCTCTTGGTAGCTTTGGGAGAACTCAAGCGGCTATACTTGCTTCCTCTTAATGAGGCATTTTAATGACGTCTCACATCTTGAGAGTCGTTGGACAGATCAAACAATCGTCCAACCCTTGTGTATGTTGAGTGATTTCTTGGACCCTTTATTCATATGACTTAGTCTCGCCCATGGTTTCAAACCTTTGATAAAACAGAAACACTTTGTTTCTCTGACATATCGCGTATGTCTAACATCAATCCTGCAAATTGCTTCACATACTCTCGAAAGTTGCCGGTGTGTTTTAGTTCATGCAATTTTTGTTAAGCCAAGATTTTGACATTCTCGAGAAAGAATTGTAAGTGGAGTTCTTTCTTTAAAGTGTTCCAAGTATCCATTGTGCAACGCCCTTATTGAATATCAACATATCAGGATCTCCACCATAACTTGACATCCTCAGACAGATGCATAGTCGCCAATGTCACTTTGGCTTCTTTTGTGACTGTGCTTGTGGCTTGAAGTATTGCTCAAGTTCAAAGATGAAGTGTTCTAAGCCCTTTGCATCCCTTATTCTGCTCACTGGGATTGCTCCTCCAATTGGAGCTTGGTTTTCCATCGCTCACATCCTGAGGTTCTCCCTCATGCTCATGTGTGTGATTTCATTTCTAATGACGTCGAGGGCAGCTCAAAAATCATCTATGTCATTTATTATTTCCATAATCGTCTTCTGAGAGCTATCTACTCAACACGTTCTTCTATATGAGCAACAAAGTCCGTCGAACTGTCTCCACACTCGTAGTTTTCAGTTCTTACAACTTTTATTCTAAAGTGTCAAATCTTATCAACAATTCTTAAATGGATAACCCGTCAAGATGATCGGTCCCGCATTAATAGTGTTAGTGATATATATTAAACCACCAATTCACCCAAAAGCTACCATAAATATTTCTTCTCCTTTTTTTTCTTTGCCCTTTGAGTTCTATTTAAGTTCTCTCAACTGTACCTCTGTAATTATCAGAAAAATAATAAAACTAAAAACATCGTGCTTTTCTTTTGATTCTTAGGTTTTTACGTAAGCCTTGGTTTTCTGTTTATTGCTTTCAATATGGTATTAGAGCTCATTAAACCCAAACGAGTATTCAATCCAAGATAGATGAACCCAAAAAGGCACTATCTTGAGGGGGCATGTTGAGATATGTTAAGTTCCACATTAAAAAAACCAAGGACACTCCTTATTAGATAGATGGACTACTCTTCTCATTGTCAATTGGTTTTGTGATGAAACTCCATACTTTAGTGATAAATAATTAAATTTGTCTTTATTTTTAACCACTAGCTTAAGCTTTTAGGTGAATTGGTGGTTTAATATGGTATCATAGTAGGTGGTCTAAGAGGTCCTGTGTTCAAGCCCCTAGATTGTTGTTTCCTTCCCAATTAACGAATATTAAGGTTGCCATTTGAAATGTTCAAATTTACTTTGGGAATTAATATAATAATGTATAGTGATACATTATAATATAAAATTTATATTTTAATTAAATTTTATTATATAAACTTAATTTTGAATCATATTCAAAATTAGTTTATGAGAGAATAAAATATTTATCATTCAAATATTAATGTGAATTAGATTTATATTAAAACGATTGGTTAAAATTTTAATGTATAAGATTATAAGAGAAATTTACAATTGAATATGTTTTAAATTTGGATTAAATTAAATACAAGATATTTAATTTAACAACTAATTAATTGAAGAATTAATTAATAATTTAGTTTAATTTTAATTAATTAAATTTAATTTAATTAAGTTAAAACTATAGGTTATGTGAGAGATTAATCTAAATATGATTTAAATGAAATATTAATTAAATATGATTTAATTAATTATTTAATTTGTTAAATTAATAGAAAACGTGAGTGTGTTTCTCATGTTCCCATGTGTCTAACTTCCTAAAAGAAGAGGAAGTTATATGTACGGAAAATTATATAAAGTTTTATACTCTGCCTCTTGTGTGTATTCTCCTAAAAAGACAATTCTCTATAAAAAAAAAAAAAAGTCTCTTCCAATTTTGGTTCCCACAAATCAAAATCTCAACTCAGAGAATAGGGAGGTCTTCAAGTGATGGTGCTTCAATTTAGCATTTGATAGATACAGAGTCGTCAACGAAAGTTTATTTCCTATTCTTTGTATTTTTTAAGCATGCTTAGCTATAAGAAAATAAGTTTTTGTCTTTGCCAATGTACTGATTGATGTAAAACATGAGACATGCGCAACAGAATAAGGAACAAAATTTATTCTAAATGCATCTAAACAACTTTCTCAATACTTATAATCTCCTCACGAACTTGAAGTCGGGACCACCCTAGTGTTGACCCTCTACTCCGAACTTAGAACCTTCTCTCTTCACATTAATTATCTTATTTTCTAACAATTTTAATTATATTCCATCAAATCAATGACACCAAAAATCCAATTCTACTAATTAATTATATATTCAACCAACAAATATTTAATTAATTCTAATTCCACGAAACCATCCATTATAAATCAAATATTTCAAATTAACGTCTAATAGTTTCAACATAATTAAATAAAATTAAGATAGTTAAATTCAATATTACCTTAATTTTTGGAATGTTACAACATGCTTCACGCTTCAAAAAAAGACATGCATGTAGCAACATCATAAACATGACATGAATATCATGCATAAGCATTAACATAAGTATATCACTCACCACTAACATCATCATATTATGCATTTTAGCTACTATCAATACATAATAGTAAATGCAATGCAAGCTCTTAAATTCATGTTTGAAGGTCCAATAGTAGAATCTCTTACCTCGAGATTAGCTAACAGTAGTTACAATTTTCCAATGAACCAATCATAAACAATAAGGGAAAATTAATAGCTTAATTAATAAAATTTACTAATGGCTAACATCTAAAACTTCCCAATTTAACTTATCTAAAATTTAAGGTTGAAACCAATTCAATCTTGATTGGAAAAACTTCCAAGATTGAAAATTTTCAAGATTAAATCTTCAAATTTAATCAATTGAACCTTTAATTTAACTTTAATGAGTGAAGAAAAAACTCCAATTTAATCCAAAATTAAAAAAACCTTCTAAACCTTTATGAAAAATTCATCATCTAAATCTTTAAGATTTACCAAAGGGACCTTCCAAAGACATACAACCAAAATCAATTCTAATAATAACTTAAATTAGAGTTTCAATTAATAAAGCATATTTAAGCAAAATACATGCAAACTTGAACGTAATAAACATTTTTTTCTTCAATTTAAGCGCTTTAATGTTATTTATGAGCCCAAATAATAATAAGGAGGATTTTTAAAAATAGAAGAGGGTCTTTAACTAAGATGACCTAAGATTGTATACCATATTACAAGATTGACCTAAATTTTTCAAATTTTTTTCAGAAATGTCCTAAATTGACTAATATTTTACACAAATATAAGGCCCAAATGACCAATTTGGTCTTTATTAATAATAATATATTAAAAAATAGAAAATGGAAAAAGGAAAGTGGACCATGATTAAGATTTACATTTATTAGACATCCTATGTAAATATGATAAGTGATTAATTCTATTATGGTAATATTGTAATAAAAATTGTCCCTTAATTATTTTTCTTTTGTCATTTTGTTAAAAAATTATTCCCTCTCGATCTCTCTCTCACGTTCCAATCTCTCTTTTGTTTTGCATTATCTTCATATACTTCACGTAAGTATAGTATATATTGAATAATAAAGTGTATATTTTATGGATGAAAGGTTCTTATATCAATTTGTTTATGTATTTTATTTAAATATTTATATCTTACGTAGTACATTATGTTTGAAATAATGGTGATTATGTATGAAAGCTGTTTATGTCTACAAGAACATAAATCAGAAAAAATTATGATGAGTATATGTAATATATGCAATTAAAACATTAGTTATTCTCTCGTATATGTAATGTTTAGGAAAACTAAATATGTTTGCAATGTAGGGACTTTGATGAAAGAATTGAAGATCCAAGGATTTATATGAAAAAAGTGGTTGAATGTTAAATTGGTTTATGAATAGTATATATGAAACAATACATTGTACATTTTATGAATGAAAGGTTATGCTATCAATTTGTTAAATTGGTTTATGTATTTTATTTCAAATATTCTTATTATATGTAATAAATAATAAGTTATATTTGAAACAATAGTGATTACAGGTATATTATAGTATATATTATTCATTTAAGGTTGGTAAGAATTTATATTTCGTATTCGAAATACATTATGGTATATTGAGCATATTGAAGATAACATCATTTATGTATTATTGAATATATGAAGTAGTATATATGTAATAAATCACATAAGATATATGTATTATGCAGTATATATGTAAGAATTAAAAAAATACTGATCTGATACATAATCCATGTGAAATGCAATAAGAAAAAATCACAGAACATGAAAAAAAAATCTGTGCATGTATGTAAGAAATAAAAAAAATATACTGAATGAATATATAATCGATGTATATATTGGTATATATACGCAGTAAGAGAAAATCACAGAACATTAAAAAGAATATGTGTATGTATTATTGAATATATGCAATAGTATATATGTGAGAAATCATAGAACATAAATTTATTATTCAGTGGTATACCATAGTGTATATACGAATGACGGAACATTTAATAAAAATTATATGTCAAACATGACAGGAAGACGAACTGAACAATAAAAAATTAAACAAAATAGGAGAAACATAACCAGAATATATGCTACAAAATGGAAGAAGAAAGAACAATTTTTTTAAGAAAAAAAATATATGCTACGAAAAAAAATGAAAGAAAAAAAAAACTAATCGTATATTCTGTAGCAAATCGAAAGGGAAGCAGACAAAATTTTTTTGAAATACAAATTGGAGAAGAAAGCCGATACCAAAATTGATGATCGTGAGAAAAAAGCTTCTGGTTTGGGCATAAAATTGAAACTAATTATTTTGTATGATAATTAAAAAATATTATTACCATATAAGATAATAATTTATACCATATTTAAATGGAGAATTTTAAAAAATAGCAAATTTTATAAAATATTTACAACCTATAGGAAATTCTATCATTAATAGTGATTGATATGCTATAGTGATAGAAGATTATCAGTGATAGAATTCAAAATTTTGTTATAACTTGTAAATATTTTAGTTTATTTTGCTATTTTTAAAAATGCCCCAATTTAAATTATTGCAAAGGTAATAAATATTCGATTAATAAATACAAGTATATATGTATTAACAATTAAGGAAGTTACAATTGATATAATAAATATGATATTTGATAATTAAAGAAAATATTGTTTAAGATTTTCAAAAATCATTATTATTAAATAATTATATGAAGGTTAAAATTGTCCCAAAATATCACGATTTCTTACTTAAGATAATAATTGAAAATTTAGGACATTTGTGAAATACCCAGGGAAAAGAAGGTGATTTCTCTAAATCTTTTATAGAAGAATTAACAACTAGTTACGGTCCATAGCAAAATTTTAATTCAAGCCTAAAATGGATGATCAAAATTTTAATACAAGCCCAAAGTATCCATTTTTTTTTTGCTATAGAATGTAAATACTTTCCATTTTCTTCTATTTATGTAAATTTCCCTAACAATAATAATATTTATCATTATTATTGTTGTTGTTGTTGTTATTATTATTATTATTATATATAACAAACATATACATCTGAAGGAAATATGCAAGCACATTGGAAAAACGAATACAAAAATTACCCTAATTGCCCCTAGGAAACATGCAACACTAAACTATAACAATAAGGGTTTAGGGAATACAACCTTTG
>JBBPDI010090299.1:0-12190 GCA_037974545.1 Cucumis variabilis | reverse complement strand
TGAAGTTTAGCAAGTGATTAAGTGTATTAAATCTATCAAAAGTATCACCAAACCATAACAAGCGTATGAACAATACACAATGTGCATCATGCTTAGTGCAACAAGTGTATTTAACTGATTGAGTGTATCAACAAAATATCAAGTGTATCAACAACTTAAAAAGTGTATTTAACTGATTGAGCGTATCAATAGTGTAACAAGTGTATCAACATCATATCAAGTGTTTCAATACATAAAGAATATCATGCTTAGTGCATAAAGTATATTTAACTGATTGAGTGTATCATCAAAATATCAAGAAAAAAGAAATGCGTGAGGGAAGATAACGAGTAGCCTTGTAATTTCGTAGGTTTGAAATGTGGGTTGGGCTTCCATTTTGCTATATTTTCATAAATATAAATTGTGTGCTATGGACCTAATTTTTTATAATAAATTTGCTATATATGCAAGTGCCCCTTTAAGTAATATAGAGAAAATGTGATATGGAGAAGATATGTAGTTCTAATAAGTGTTGAAAATACGTTTATTTTTTTCCTTTTTATTATTTTAAATTGTATCTTTATATGTTTATTTTCTACATGTTCATATTCTATATTTAATGCATTCCATTAATATCAGGCAAAGTTGAAATATTGTTATATGTTTAGATTCTAAAAATACAAGACATTTTTTTAATTTCTGAAATATGTGGTCCTAATAATTTTTTAATTGCAAAGTTTCTTTATATTTTTTCTTTTTATTATTTTAAACTGTATATTTATATTTTTAGTTTCTACATGTACATAATGTATATTTAAGAAATTGTTAAATATGATCTTTATATTTATCATTTGATTCTATCTTTAAAAAATATTCATAAAATATGTATTTTTCTTAAGCTAATTTTCATAAATCGTGTAACAAAATGAAAAAGCCGCTGGTCATTTTTTAAAAAATATTAGGTTTGTCATTTCTTTTCATCATCTTTCTCTTCTGCGATTATTTTTTCTTTTCATTGTCTTTTTCACTTTTCGTTCTGCAATTTTTCTTTTATTTTTTTAAATTTGTTAATTGGTTGTTAAAGATTGTGTACCAAATCTATACGATCATGTACAAAAAATAGTCAAATCTAAATGATCGTGTACCAAAGAATCTTTAAAAAAATCATTTAGATTTGGGTAGTCAAATTTAAACGATCAAATCTAAATGATCGTGTTCTAAATATAAATGATTATGTACCAAAAAATCTTGAAAAAAATTGTTGAGATTTGACTATCAAAATTTAAATGATCAAAATTCGTTTAGATTTGTCTAACGATCAATCTAAATAATTTGTACAAAAAATAGTCAAATCTAAATGATCGTGTTGCAAAGAATCTTGAAAAAAAACCATTAGATTTGAGTAGTCAAATCTAAACGATTGTTAGAAGTGAGAAGGTTAAATACCCTTTAGCTATATCACAAGTTAACTACAAGATTACTAAAGCACATAGAAGATAAATAACACAGTGTACTTTGGTAACCCTGTTCGACAAGTACAGCCTACATTTGGGAAGCTTCTTTGCTCAGATAAGAAATATGATTGAGATCCATCACTTGTAACTTTTTTCACTAGCTACATAAAAATAGTTATAACCATAACTAAAAGTAAACTCAGGCTCCCCCTGAAGGTAATCAGAATCTCTTCTAATACTAGTTCAGGCTCCCCATGACTTTGTGAATTGATCCCTCAATTCAATGGTCTTCGTGCATATTTCTTATCTTCTCAAAGTTCACATCACAACAAGAAGCCTTCAATATCAAGCCAAATACAATATAGCCATTAGACGTTCACCTTGATCGGCTTACCTTGATGAGCTTGTTCAGATCTTCTAATTATTAATTTCTTCATCAATCAACAAACCCATCAAAATATCACATATATAAATTCTCCTAAAATCCTTTATGCAGATAACATTTTCCATATAAAAAGGAAACAAACTTACACCAAGATTCCTATATTTTAGGAAGGATTGGTATTTTAATAATATTGCTTCATAAAAAGAATAATTTATTTGATAAAATATCCTAACAAACTCTCCCTTTTTGCCAAACACGATCAAATTCTTTTTACGATCAATCAGAGTCATAACAGCAGTACAAGGCAACGAAAGTAACTGAACATCCCAGGAAACACACAACAGAATATTGATATATTTAACCAACCCAGGTCATTAGCCACAACAGAAGTCAAACATAAAGTCAAGCCAGAAGTCACACACTATGGTAGTTAACCCATTCATTCATTATAAGTAGCAGAACACAGGATACATACACAACACAACAGTCTACACACCACTACAATCTATCAGTCCAAAAAATAACATAAAAAAAACATCAGAATAGCAGTAGAAGTCAGAAGTAGTCTATCCACCCAACACCAAACAGCAAAAACAAAATTTTCTTCCCAAAACAACAAAAACAATAACTGTCCACCTGTCAACTGTCTTCCCTTTTGAGCAAAAAAAGAATTTATGAAGAAGAAGGAGCAACATTCCCAGATGAAGAGGCAAGCAACTTCAGATAGTGAATGAGAGCATCAATTTCCACTTTTCTATCCTTAAGCAAAGAAATAGACGTGCTTAATGCTCGAGATTCAGCAGACAGAGAGTTCAAAACACAGAAAATGTCACCAGCAGCCATACTAGTACCTACAGAAGAGGCAAGAGCATCAGTCGCAAAGGGATTAATTGGACGGGTGGGGTGACTAGTGTACTCAATATCAGAGACATGTGAGCCTTGCAACAATTTATAGCTCAATGATATCTTACGAGGTCGCGGGCTAGGAGCATTAAAGTCATTTGGAATATCAAGATACAAATGGATAATCAAACTGGAGAAAAAACGAGGCAGAGCAATCAGAATCTTGACCCCAAGGTACCAACATGATGGAGAAGTTGATTGTAGATGAACAACCCAACATCAACCATGGAACCCGTTCCAATCTTAAATAAGAATGTAGCTAAACCAATTTGCAATGCCAATCTTGTGAAGAATTGCATATTTGACACTTAAGAAGGCAGCAGGGATACCCGTCATGGGCCAAACAGTAAATGAACCTCCTATCAATATTGAAGCCAAAGTTGTAGTGGAAGGATGAGTCAGATCAGGATCCAACGATGTTGAGAGGTCAAGAAATGCATTGATCACTGAGTGGAAAATTACAATCCGACGACCATGCACATGAACGGACTAATAGTCAGTGCTACTCGAATCATCAAAGTCTGAAGGCAAATTGGTAATGACTTTCCAAATAAGTCTGGGATAGAATGGCCGAACATTCAAGATTGTGCGAGAGAGACTAGATTGACTAATCAATTCCATAATAGCTACACAGGACTAATGCTTATTAGACAAATTTTACTTCATCAGCCAGACACTATTGAACAACATACTTCCATCGTTGAGCATTTTCCTCCTGATGAAACGATATCCCATCAATGGGAACAAAGGGAATGTTGTGTGGAAGACATCGTCTGCCAGTCTTGATGGTAACACCCTAAGGTTCAGGTGAATTCATGGATAGAGGAGGAGACTAATGAACTGAGGCCCCTGCGTTAGGAGGGACAAGTGCACGCCCCAAGGATGGGGAAGGATCAGTCGACTCAGACGAAATATCATGCGAAGCAGAGATAGGTGGAACTTGCTCAGAGGAAGGGAATGAGGTCTGTTGAGCAGGCAAAGTATCCGAGGAGCTACTAGTGGCATCAGATAAACTCTGAGATTGCTCTAACCGCATAGGGGCCTTTCCCTTTGAAGATGAGAGGACA
Organism: Cucumis variabilis; assembly: GCA_037974545.1. NCBI lineage: Eukaryota > Viridiplantae > Streptophyta > Magnoliopsida > Cucurbitales > Cucurbitaceae > Cucumis > Cucumis variabilis. The sequence continues at coordinate 8,402 of JBBPDI010090299.1, read as the reverse complement.
GGGCCCTTGCCGTGACTCTTCGACAAAGAAGGATTGGAACTAAATTGTAAGCGCAACAACTCAGTCAAAGAAACACCATCTTGTAAATCTGACTCAGAAGATGAACTAGAAGCCACAGGAGATACACCAACCTTCTCAAATGCAGAGCTATCAGAACTAATAGGGTGAGGAATTTTACCTCGGTCAGTAAGTCGAACATATGGACGACGAGGAACACTCTTAACTCGTTTACCCCGCATTCGAACTTTATGCATGTTTAAACGAATGGTAGAATTACGAGAAGGGATAGAGGTTCTTGGTAGTAGCCACACCGAGTGCTCACTATTTTGATCAAGAAGATATCAAGATGAAGACGATGGTTTCTTGAATTGTTAAACCTCCTTCCCAAAACACAAATGATTCTCGCCTAACTCCAAACTTGTCAAATATAAAGTGGCTCTATAATAACTATTGTTGGACCAAACACAAATGGGCTGGAATACATAGTAAAGAAGCCCAAACCAATAAGACAAACACAAAATTTCAAGCCAGCGATCAACACATGCCCAATTCAACTCATAAATGTTCAAAAGAAGTTGTGTCAAGGGGTTTTGTGAAAATATCTGCCAGCTGGAGAGCAGATTGGACATGTGTGAGTGAAATAACTTTACCTTCAACAAGATCATAAATAAAGTGATGGCAAATATCAATATGCTTGGTGCGACTATGTTGGACCGGATGCTTTGAAATATCAATGGCACTCATGTTTTCACAATAGAGTATCATGGTTTCTTGAGACAAATCGTACTCGTCTATCATTTGCTTCATCTAGATAAGTTGAGAGCATGTACTACCAGCCGCAATATATTCAGCCTCAGCAGTGGATAGAGAGACAGAGTTCTGCTTCTTACTGACCCTGAGATCAAATTGTTGCCCAAGAAAAAACAACCTCCAAACATAGACTTCCTATCATTGAAACAACCAGCCCAATCAGCATCACAATATTCTACAAGAGATGAATTGGTACCAAATGAGTAATAAATGCTAAAATCATAAGTGTCGCGGATGTATTTGATAATTCATTTAGTAGCTTGTAGATGGAAGTGGCGAGGAGTAAATTGAAACCGAGCACAAACTCTAATAGCACAAGCAATATCAGGACGATTTGCTGTAAGATATAACAAACTCCTAATCATACTCCTATATAATTTAAGGTCTATAGCTTCGGACATACAATCTTTGGTGAGTTTTACATGTGTAGCCGCTAGTGTGGTTTTGGATTGAGAATTCTCAAGACTGAACTTTTTAACCATATTCTGAGCATATACTTTATCTGAGAGATAAAGATACCACTTCAATCTTGCTTGATTTGCAAACCAAGAAAAAATGGTAATTCACCAACCATACTCATCTCAAATTCAGACTTCATAACGGTAACAAAGCTAGTCACTTTGTCATCAGGAAATCCGCCAAAGATAATGTCATTTACATATATCTGAGCAACAATTATATCTTTACCCTTCTGATTGATAAATAAGGTTCTGTCTGAACCACCTCGAACATATCCCTATTTTTGTAAATACTCAGTAAGTCTTTCATATCAGGCTCGTGGTGCCTGGTTGAGACCATACAGAGCTTTATTCAGTTTGTACACATGTTGTGGAAATGTTCGATCAATGAAGCCTTTGGGTTGAGCAACATATACTTCTTCATTCAAATACCCATTTAAGAACACACTTTTGACATCCATCTGATACAACTTAATCTTTTGTATACAGACAATGCTAAGTAACAAATGTATAGCTTCAAGTCTAGCGACAAGAGTGAAGGTTTCATCAAAATCAATGCCTTCGATCTGAGTATATCCTTGAGCAACTAAACATGCCTTATTACGAGTAACGAGTCTGTGTTCGTCCATTTTATTTTTAAAAACCCATTTCATCTCGATGATATTAACATTAGCTGATTTGGGTACCAACGTCCCGACATTATTGCTTTGGAATTGAAGAAGTTCTTCTTGCATTGCACTAATCTAGAACTCATCCTCCAAAGCTTCTGTAACTGATCCTGGTTCAATAGATGAGGTATAACACACATTCATAATTAGCTTTGCATAATCAAGACGATCTTTCTTCCTAGTTGTGACCTCGCTTTGTACATCCCCAATGATACAGCTTGGAGGATGATTCTTAGTCACATGAGATGGAGGACCTGATTGTTGCACTGTTGGTTCACGAATAGACTGAGTTATTTACATTGTTAGGAACATCAAGCATAGTTGGAGAAGCTGTATCTGTATTTTGTAGCGTACTACTGGAAAAATCAGTATTCCATATTTGTACATCGTCATCGTCATCCTGACCTGTGGAGGAGACTAACTTATCATCATTTACAAGAATATTAATAATCTCCATTATTGATTGAGTCTTGGTATTGAACACTCGGTAAGCTCGACTGTTTGGTGAGTAACTCAGAAAGATCCCTTTATCAGACTTGGCATCTAGTTTCCTATGGTACTCTATATCTGCTAGAATGTAACAATCACTACCAAAGATGTGGAAGTACTTAACATTAGGTTTTCTACCTTTCCATAATTCATACAACCTCATTGTGGGTTCAGTACGGATTGTTACTCGATTATAAATGTGACAAGCAGTATGCATCGCTTCAGTCCAAAATCGTAATGGTAGGTCTTTGGCATGCATATGACTCTGGTCATCTCTTGTAGAGTATGATTCTTTCTTTCAACAACCCCGTTCTATTGTGGGGTTAAAGAAGCTGAGTATTCATGACTGATTCTTTCACTTTCACAGAAAAAATCAAGTTCTTCATTTTCAAACTCTTTTCCATGATCACTCCGTAATCTTATTATATTCTGCCCTTGTTCTCGTTGTAGATTACGACATAAGTTTATGCATACTTTAGTCGTCTCAGATTTTCTTTTCAAAAATCTGACCCAAGTAAAATGAGAGTAGTCATCCACACAAACAAATGCATATCTCTTCTTTTCTAAACTTTCAGTTTGCATTGGACCCATGAGATCCATACGTAGAAGTTCAAGAACTTTGTTCGTATAACATTCAATGATACTTTTATGGGTAGCCTGGATCTGTTTTCCTCGTTGACAATCTCCAAAAAATAATTATCTTTTTACATCCAGAAGTGGGAGTCCCACATTTGCATCTAAGTGCTTTTCCTAGCGTAACAAGACTGACCTGACCTAGCTTCTTATGCCAATGATGAGTTTGATCTTCTCTTGAAATTTTACAAGAAGCAGGTTGATTTGAACATCAATAATAACAATTATCATTCTGAAAAATTCCTCGCATAACTTTATTATTGTGCCCATCAGTCACTATGCAGTTTTCTTTGCAGAAGTTTACACAGTATCCTTGATCACATAACTAGCTTATGCTGATAAGGTTTGCAGAGAAACCTTCAACATACTGTACATGATTCAGTCTTGGAAGATGTTGTCCGGTAATGTCTCCCTTAGCTAAAATTCTTCCTTTGGCACCATCACCAAATGTCACATGTCCTGAGGAGCATTCAATTGAGTTTGAAAAGTAAGAGTGATTTCCTGTCATATGCCTTGAGCATTCGCTGTCAAAGAACCAATCCTCTCAAGATACTTGAATAGAAGTGAATGTTATGTGTCCATTCTCAGAATGTTTCTTGGTTTTCCAAACCCTTTTAACATTGTGGCCCTCTGACTTTCATGAAGATGCTTCTGTGTGCGGTATCTATTTCCCAAATCTGATGACAATCTCCATTTATATCTACATTTCTTCATCATTCTATAGCAGAAAGGTTTAATATGTTCTTTCTTTTCGTAGAAGTGACATATCCATGTATGTGCTGTAATTGGGATTTTGCCATGTCTTTAAAGACTCAACTTCTCTCTTGCATTGTCATTACGAGTTGGTACAAATACAGTTTTGCTTTCTTGTTTGCCCACATTTACGATTGCATTATAGTTTAGACCTTGCTTAAATGATCCAATTCTTCCCATGTACAGAATTTGATCCAAACAACCAGTACTAGAATTCAGCATTTTCACAGATTTATCCAACTGTTCATGTTCCATTTGAACTTCTTTTAATTTGAGCTTCAGAGAGGATATGATTGTGAGAAGCCTTTGATTTTCTTCCATTAATCCTTGAATTTTTTATTTTTGAATAGCTCTGGCTGTTATATCTTCTTCCCACTATGACCTCATTTTATTATAGGACAAGTTCTCTTCAGACTAACAATTTAAGTCTACATCAGACTGATAGTTTGAATCTCCTTCACTATTTAAGGCAATACTGATGAATGCACGTACAAACTCTTCCTCTTCAGCAATTCCATCAAATTCCTCATCAGATAGGGTACCCCTAAAACTTTTCTTTTATCTTCTCAAATAGGTTGGACATTCAGCCTGATAATGACAGTGACCTCCACATTCCCTGCATTTGAAAGGACCTGTTGTCTCTATTACTTGATCAATCTAATTCTCTGGTATTTGATCGATTAGACTCTCTGAAATTTGGACGATCAAACTCCCTTCTTCTAAAATTATTCTGGAATTGATTATTCGATCCATAATTGTTGGAGCTGCTCATTTTCTTGATCACATTGGAGAACTGCTTTGTTAGCAAAGCAATTGACTCATTTACTTGATCATGAGGTGCTTTTTCTTTCTCAATGGATTCATCTTCATGAATGGATTGAAATGCAACACCTTTATCTTTACTTTCTACTTTATTTGCTAAAGTGATCTCAAATGTGAGTAGAGAACCAAACAGCTCATCGAGAGAGAGTGTGATGGCATCATGTGTTTCTTCAATAGCAATGACTTTCATATCAAATCTTCTGGAAAGGGATCGTAGAACTTTTCTAACTAGTGTTGCTTCTGGAATTTCTTCACCAAGATTAAAAGACTCATTTGCGATTTCCAGAATTCGCACATTGTACTCAGTTATGGTTTCTTCTTCCATCATTCTCAAAGATTTGAACTTAGTAGTTAACAGCAGTAGACGAGAGGTCTTAACTTTAGAAGTTCCCTTAAATGCAACTTCATGATTTTTTCATGCATCTTTTACTGTAACACTGGAGTTGATTAATTTGAACATGTTCAGATCAACTTCATTATATATGGCAATTAGTGCTCGAGAGTTTTCCAAGGATTCCTGCTCCTCTACTTCAGTTGAGGTTTCCTCTGGTTTTAGAACAAACTTACCATCTATTGTAATCATAGGTGGCTTCCATCCAATTTTGACCGCTTTCCAGGCCTTTGAATCCAGAGACTTTAGGAATGATGTCATACGAATCTTCCAATAAGAATAATTTTTTCCATCCAATATGGGTGATCTTGTAGTTGCAGCACCTTCTCTTGGCGTTTCCATGTATATCAAACCCGCTCTGATACCAACTGAGAAGTGAGAAGGTTAAATACCCTTTAGCTATATCACAAGTATTTAACTACAAGATTAACTAAAGCACACAGAAGATAAATAACACAGTGTACTTTGGTAACCCAGTTCGGCAAGTACGACCTACATTTGGAGAGCTTCTTTGCTCAGATAAGAAATATTATTGAGACTCATCATTTGTAATTTATTTCACTAGTTACATAAAAATAGTTATAACCATAACTAAAAGTAAACTCAGGCTCCCCCTGAAGGTAATCAGAATCTCTTCTAATACTAGTTCAGGCTCCCCATGACTTTATGAATTGATCCCTCAATTCAATGGTCTTCGTGCATATTTCTTATCTTCTCAAAGTTCACATCACAACAAGAAGTCTTCAATATCAAGTCAAATACAATATAGCCATTAGACGTTCACCTTGATCGGCTTACCTTGACGAGCTTGTTCTGATCTTCTAATTATTAATTTCTTCATCAATCAACAAACCCATGAAAATATTACATATATAAATTCTCCTAAAATCTTTAATGCAGATAACCTTTTCCATATAAAAAGGAAACAAACTTACATCAAGATTCCTAGATATTAGGAAGAATTGGTATTTTAATAATATTGCTTCATAAAAAGAGTAATTTATTTGACAAAATATCCTAATAGATTGTGTAAGAAACGTTTACCAAATATATCATGCACGCTTGATGTCAATTAATCATGGGACATATTTGGTATTTTTCATTGTGAGCATGTGGGCTTTTTTTTTTCCGAAATTGTTCTATATAGTATAAATATTTTACTGTTTAGTTATATTTTTAAAAGATCCATTTTTCTTATAATACTTTGAAATGTTATTATTTATGTTATTTGTTTTTATTATTTTAATGTTGTTTAAACTAATTTGTAGACTATATCTTATTTATTTAACACTATTTGTATATTAATTACATTCTTTATAGTGGAATTTTAAAAAATAGCAAATTTTACAAAATATCTACAACCTATAGCAAATTTTATCATTGATAGTCATTGATATTCTATAGTGATAGAATATTATCATTAATAGAATCCAAAATTTTTCTATAACTTGTAAATATTTTAATTTATTTTGTTATTTTTAAAAATGTCCCTTCTTTATAATACATCATTTAGCATTAGTTTTCGAAAAACTAGAGTATGTTATACAACTGGGAGACAATAATAGAGTTATAACAAACAAGTTTTTGTTATGGTTTTACTAGTAAAGACTGTTTGGATGGTAGATGGATTGAATCTTCTTGGTATCTCGATTATCGTGTTGTTGGTATCTCGATTATCGTGTTGTTGAGGTATATATTGATCCATTTTCATCTTGGTTTCAAGAATTGGTATAATGTATTTTTAAGGTAGACTTTCTCGTCTTCCAATCTTTTCCTGTCTCGTTTGATTGTTTATTGGGATGGCTACAACAATTTCAACCTCATTCGAATTGTTGAGGATAAGGATGTGTCTTTAATCTGTGGCTCACTTTTTTTCTTCCTTCACCTTTCTCCTTTTTCATGTTTAATGTTGCTACAAATTATAAATTAAATAAACATTTATAAATATTTTTAAAAAATTATGTTACCTTTGTTCCTATAAATAAGAGAAGATCTTTTAATATTTGTTAATGTATTTTAAAACAATAATTAAAAAAACCAAATAAACGATTTAGATTCAAAAGTGTATCTCCTATATATAACTTATCATTAAAAACGAAAATAAGCGATTTACATTCTACATTTTTATTTTTCTGACTTTTGCAATAGTTTTGAAAGGATCCTTGAATGTGTTTCATTACCTCTACATGTCATAATCATGGAGGAAACCTTCAATTTTGTTTTTAAATTGGGATTTTGATGGAGATAAAATTGGGTTTTTTTTGGGGAAATTGGACTTTTGATGGGTTTTAATTGATTTTATTGTTTTGGTAATGAAAAATTAGGAGAATAGTTGTAATCATTGTTTTTGGGAGATTGAGTCAATTAGGGGATATTTTGGGTTTTAGAATAATTGTATTTGGAATGCTAGTTTTTTCACTAGAATAGGGACATTTAAGACATTAATTTTGTAATAGTGTTTTTTCCATTTTTTACGCTTACGCTATTTCACCAATTTAAATTAAATTTTGCTATATATCCAACGCAAACCTTTAATTTTGTTATTTTTCTGGTCAACCTTTAATTTTCTCATAGGATTTTTAGTTTTTTATGTTGCCCTTGTTATCTTTCATTATTTTAATTATGCGTCTATTGCATATAAATTAATGCTTCTTTGTATCATTAGTTTTATGAGAAAATAATAAAAAAGATTTTTACCATAGTTTTTCTCATTGAAATAGATTTGAACTAGATTTTCAGATAAAACTTGTGTTTATTCTTCGTTCTTGATCAATAGTTTCGAAAACCTTTAGAAACTTAATTAGGAGATAAAAGGGTTTGAAGATTTGAAAGGAAGAACATAAAATTTGACGAAATGGTGGTCGTGAGGTGGTAAAGTCATCGCAAAGGAGTGAAAATTCCACATTTGGTAAAATCCACATCTCAAATACGAGCAAATTTAAGATTTCTTAAATACAATGTATTCAAAAGGGACAGAAACGAAGTTTAAAAAAAAAAGAGAAAAGATGAAAGAACATATCTTATCAAATTTGTTATTTTTTATAATTCTCACAATTCAAATACGCATATACAAAGTAAAAGATGTGCATACAATATTGGAGGCTCTATAGAATGGTTGTATAACAACATAAAATATTGTATGTTAATTAATAAGATAAAAATGCTAAAATTAAAGGTACAATCATACTTGTAGATTTAGAAAAATAAACATAAACTAAATAACGTAACATTAATTAATCTCACAGATCGCTGCTTCATGCATTAGACTCCAAATTCTGCTTTAAATAAAAAATAATAATAACAATAATGGCAACTCAATCCATCCCATTGATTGATTCAAATTCGATATCTATTGAGCGGATCTTTTAGCAAAAAGCA
>JBBPDI010090280.1:0-12192 GCA_037974545.1 Cucumis variabilis | reverse complement strand
TTAAGATAAGTTGTTTTCAAAATCTTGCGATCCAAACGCAAAACTATTTTTGTGTATTTTATAGATATATTTTTTTTTGTTCATTTAAAGAATGATAGCAAACATATGGGATTCAATTGAAACTTCAGCTTTCAGAAAAATAACTTACGCATTACAACTGCAACGATCTCACCACTAAGGATTAGGATTAATGGAAGCACTGATAATGTGCTACATAATTCAGATCGTTCCATGATTCTACGTTTTTATTTGGCTATTTTGTAGGTTTCAAGCTATTTGAAGGTAAAATTTGGCGTTCGTGTAAATTTGGAGCTTAATTAGGCGAATATGAAGTGATGTTGCATCAATCACAGGCTAAGAGGGAGGAAAATGCAATTTAAGTCTTACTGTCCGTGAAATGCACATAGGGTCACAGTTCTGTCTTAGAGCTCACCACGACGTTCCAAATCTTACTCGTGCATGGACTTCCATCAGCGCTACGACATTGTTCCTAGTGCCTCAACACCAATTACAATTTACTTAAATATTTGTTCGTTGCCTATATATAGGTCATGTTATCTCCGATTTTTGGCAATCGAAACATGATTTTCCTCCAATTTTCTTCCTTTTTTAGTTTATTAGGTACTCAAACATTCTCTCACGTCATCTGGCATGTGGATGAAAGACTAAAGTGCTTTTTCTACATTGGATTTCTAGGATTTTAATCTATTTTATGATATTTGCAAGAATTTGAACTAAGTAATTATATTGTTGGGATTCAATTCTTTTTTGAATGGTTCTAATTCATGTTGTGGATGCTTGTGGATTGTATGATGATAACTTTGATTGTTGTGTAATTATATGTTGGTTGCCTAACGTTAGGTTGTGGATTGTTGTGGATGCTTGTGTAATTATATGTGGATTTGGCTATTATATGTTAACAATTGCATGAAGCATATATTGAGTTAGATTAGCTTGCTAGCAATGTATTGAGGCATTGAGGCACTGTTCTAATCAACTTTAAATTAGATCCATTTTAATAATTAACTAGACACATGAAAGTTAATTATTTCTAACCTAACTTTCCCTTAATCTTAATGCAGTTAGGTTGATTCGAGTTGACATGCTTTTCATCTGTTCCAATTAGGCCAGTTTGATTGACGTCGGGACAGTTTAGTTAACTTTTCTAATTAAATTAGTTACGTGTAGACAATGAATTCATATAGTAGTAAAATTTCCATGAGCAAATGTTTTGCATAGATTAAATCTAGTTAATCCAAGCTAGAATCTTTTAATTATTGAATTTCATATTCCACTTTACCTTTCACACTGTTCAATTTGGATTCACACCAAAAACGATGCAACCACCCTTTCATCGGTTACTCTTGGATTGGAGGCTATTTACTCAAGAAATCTATGTGCCCCTTGTATTCCACTCGAACTTGCCACTATAAGATTAGTTTTTGGTCTGTGATTCGGTTTTATATTATTATTTGATTCGAATTTAGGCGACAAGATCCACTCGATCAATTAACTATTTTTATTCAGTTATACAAACCCTTTAGTCCTGTACTAAGCTGTGCCTTATGTCTAAGATTAAGTGCAAAAATTTTCAATAATAGTTTATTATTTCAATCATTTTATCATTTATTTAACATAGCATTGAATTTGGTAACACACATCTTAAACCTATTGGATTATTTTAATTAAAGTTTTTTTTTTCATTGGATATATTAGTGTATGTATTTGTTTATAAAAAAAATGGAATAGAATACATTAGTGGTATGTAGAAAAGGGTTCATGAACATATGATGAGGATGGAAATGGAAATGGTTGCAATAGGGATGAATAGAGAAGAAAGAAAAAGATAAATGTTGGAGTTGCAACAACTTGACCATACCCATTGGGAAACTTCTTCAAAAAGAAACTTTAATTTAGATAATTAAAAGAGTTTGTTGGACCAAGTTTAAAGAAGATAAAGTGATAAGGTTATATGAGAAAGATTTAATGTTGTTTTTATTGCCATGGAGATGGAGATCATTGTTAAGTTTCATTTTATATATATATATATATATATATATATATATATATATATATATTTTCATTCTTATCCGAAAATTATGAGGAGATGCATGAATATTTTTAATTTGAACAATTACCCTTTAAACAATTAAAAAAAAAGAACTTTTTTTTAATTACATTCATAAAATTTTAATTGATTTAAGTTTATTGGTGATGATCAACTTATAAATTCATTGTATAAAAATTCATAGTTCAATGTAGAAGATAAGTATTTCCACTCATTTATATATACTAGTTTTTAACACGTGCATCCGTGATATTTGTGTTTTACTTTTATTTTATTGCATAGTTTGATTTTTTCTTCACAACAAGTTTTTTTTTTTGGTTGAGTATCTTCATTTTCAATTGATTAATTTTTCTCCCAATTGTTGTTTATATTTAAACTCACAAATAGTTCTTAAAATGTTATATAATTGCTAGACAATTCTACTTTGCAACTATTAGAAAAATAAATTAACTATACTACCATACTCAATTACATCAACTTTTAGAGAAGAGCGTTAATGAATGAATAAAAGGTATAAAATAAGAGAAGATGACAAACTAACTCGAAGTTTTTTTTTTCATTCTTATCATACGTACATATTTAGATATTCTTACAGATGTCAATTGATGAGATATTTTTTTATGAAAAAACATTAACTTCGTAAATCACATACTATCAATTAAAGATATATTTTTCTAATTTCTATTGTTTTTTGTATTTGTATTCGGATATGCTTTCATTTTTACCGATCTTTTTGAATTTCTTGGATCAAAGCCAACAACTTCTCGATTTGATCATCCTAGCCCCTAGGTAGGTAGATCGATTGAATAGTCGACGACTAATGGAGATGTTCTAAAGTGCATATTTTATCTATAAATTGAAATATCTATGAAATGTAAAAGATTTTCAAAAGATATATTTTTAAAATAAACACATCCAAAAAAGCATAAAAAACCAAAAAAGAAAAAAGAATAGAAAGAAAATGAACAACTCACATAAACATGCAATGAAATTGAGATATTCCTTCTTATTTGGAAGGCTATCCAAATTGTGTGCAAATTGATGTAAAAAAAGAGCTTTTATAAGCATTCATATTTAAGAATTTATAAAAGCTCATTCATTGTATTTTGTGTAAGAATTAATAATTAATGAATTATTAATTATTTTCATTTAGAAAATGAAGTTTCTGACTCCCTTAACTATGAGAGTGTTCATTAGTTACAACGTTTGAGAATTTCTAAAGCCTTATTCATTGTATTTTGTGTAGGAATTAATAATTAAATGGATTATTAATTATTTCCATTCATAAGAGGAACTTTTTGAAGTCTTTCACTTCATCAGTTACAACTTTTAATTTTTTTGAGCTATTAGAGAAGTTGAAAAGACTTTTGATTTTATTAAGCTATTAGTTATTCATAAGTTATAATTAACCTAATCAATTAATAAAATATTTCATTTTTTTTAATTAGTATAAAAATAGGAAATGACAACATTGCCATCTACCTAATTATAGAAGCTACTTCTAAAGAAAGGTCAAAAATGGAAGAAAAAAATTTCTCCTCATCCAAGCTTTTATATATACTATAGATTATTGCAATCTCCAATTCCAAAGGCCAAAACAGATTCCTTTATTTGGGAGTGTTCCTTTATAGAAAGATTTTAATGTTTCTTATATTTTTCTTTTGTAAGATTAAGTAAGGTTAATTTATATATATATAAAACAAAATGCAAAAATATTTACGGTTCGTATATCAAAAAATAAAAAAAGTTCATGAAACCACCACTGTTTTTTCGTAAATTCCAGATTTGCTTTTGTTTGTTTTTAATTTTTTAGAACGAGTATTGAATTATTACTTCTCCTTATTCATATTCTCACTTTTTGTTGTTCGCGGTTTCATTGTTTCCTCTTCCACAATTTTTTTCTTATTAGTCATCTCTCATCTTCGTTTTTCTTTTTCACTACATGTACAAAATCTAACGATCAATTGTCTATCCTAGATAGCTAATAGATCACTATCTATTCAATATAAATAAGTGATAGATTAGATAAATAAATAATAGATCTAAACAATCGTTTACCAAGATCGAAGGTCGTTTAAACGATCTAAGTACAAGATCGTGTACCAAGATCGTTTAGGTTTGCTACAAGATGATTTACCAGGATCTTTTAGATATTGGTATACACGTATAAGATCTCATCAATAAAGTTTTTGAATCCGTCACTCAAAATTTTAATTTTGAATGAAAATAAGAGAGTGAGATTTGTCTATACTCCTCTAGAAAAGTAGCCATTATTTATTACTATGAACAATTTAATCATGGATTTCCTAATGCCTTTAAAATCATTTTAAATCAATTTGTAAGGTACGTAGAGTTGAAGGTGGGTTAAATACCTTGTTCAAATGAAAAGTATAGGTATATATTTGGTAGACTTCTCAACTTTATTTATCTTTGATTATAGTCGAATCCATGAGACTAAAATAGATTAGAAGTAACTACGTTTATGTGATATAGTATAAAATTTATCATTTATATTTTTTTTAGGGTAATTGTAATTGATGGTCATTTTAACAATAATAATTAAGGATATAGTAACATTTAAAAAAAATTACAAATATAGCAAAACTATCGGTGATAGACTCGTATGGGTCTATCAATGATAGACCAATATTTGCAACATGGTCTATTGGTGATAAACTTCTATCATTGATAGAATTTGACAAATTTTGCTATATTTGCAAATTTTTAAAATATTGCTATATACTTAATTATTTTAAATCTAATTGCTAAATTTGCAACTATCACTTTTTTCTACAACTTCTAAACACAGTTTAAAACTTTTATCATTAATGTGGAGTCAGTGCATAGTTGTAGAGTGTGAAGCTTAATTAGAATGCATGATACTTGTATCTTACCACAACTTTGGCATTTTAGATTTTAGGTAATTATCTTAAAGGAATGATGCGTGAGAATAGAAATGTGCCCAATTTAGGTGAGCTAGATTGTCCATAGTTCAAATCATCTCTATGGATGATTGGTTGTCACCTTTCGATGATGTTCATCCTTCTTCGACGTTTTTGTTGAATGTGATATTTTATACCAATGTAATATATTGATAATAATAAAGTCACAAATCAAAGATTATGTGATGATAGATGTCTTCCCCCGCCCCAAAGGTTGCTTCTTGCAACCAAGTGGAGGTGTGGCGCCTAGACTTTTATCGCGTACTTCTTCTGAGATAACACGCTAAACGTCTTAGTAAGCAGAATAGCTTATCTCTTTTCGCACAACTTAAACACCAAATTTCTTTGCACAAGGAAGTGGAGTACAAGAACTTAAATTTTCACTAACATATCCTCGATATTGTGTTCTCTTTAACTATTTGTCAATTTACACGATAGACACAGATAATAAAGCAAAATGAATACAAAACTTCTCTTTATTAACTCAACACTTTTACAGAGTTTAGAAATTACAAATATAACTATTTAAGCTCTCTTGGCACTGATACTTGGCTACCGCTTGACTATTGCCTCTATCTTTCCTCGCTCACCACCTAATGCTACTTCTTGAGGTGAGTACTTAGACTTGTGAACCATTTTTTTTACAGTCCTCTTCTTTCTTGCTTTTCGCAGGACACTAATGTTGCTCATTGTAGAGGATACCTAGAGGTGTAAAGGTGACACTTCCTCCTCTGCCTAGGTTGCCCAACTACCTTTAACTCAACTCCTTGGCTCTCTAGCTGACCAGGTTAGTCTTTCACCAACTTGGGTATTGCATTCGCCTGCCTTCTGAGTTGCCCACTCGCACTAAGGAGCAGTTAGCTTACCAATCGATTCCTCAGGGATAATAGAAATTTCCATGACCAAGTACCATGTAAGAGTACATAGACTCTCTGTCTTCCTTCCTTAGCTTTACTACGTTGCCTCACAACTAATCTTCACACGGCCTTAATGCCTAACAACTTGGGGATGGAAAATATTTAAAGGTATGTCAAACAGACTTAGTGAGTGATGAGTTTGAGGAAAACCTTCTTGGTCAAACACCACAGAAACAATAATAATACAGTTAAACAACACAATATATAAATCTTGTCACATAAAGCTACAAACATTTCAACCATAAGTACAACAAGTGGCCCAAACATCGTGCACTCAGATCGCCTAGTAATTTGAATGCATTACAGTCCATAAACAATACAACCATCAATATTTCAAGTGTTATCTGCACCATGACTTAGACCATCAATCAATTTAACAACATTATGTTTCACACCCTACCACGAGCACCAGCATGCTTGGCCCAAGACATGGCGTGAAGGCAACCAATATCGCTCCCTTCAAGAATGAAAGTAACTTACTCTTAACTTTGTAAACAACCACGAAAGCAAACACAAACTATTTAAAACAACTAGGTAGAACCCTTTTCACTAAAACAAACTTTATATAAGTTTTAAACAGACAAAATATAACCTTTTTTTACATAAAACAAACCCAAAACTAACTTTTCTAAAACCTAATTCTGACGCCACAAAGACCAAGTGAACAAAATTACAAGATAACAAGACACGTATGATTATTAAACAAAATAAACCCCTTCAGCAGACAAGTAGCAGCAATTCAGGCTTTGAGGACACGGTCTCTACTTGGAAAGTGAAAAAAACATTTTGAAGAGTGTGACCTAAACGAGCTTAGTGATCTGTAAAAACAATAATGCATAAATCCTTGAAACAGTAACGTTAATTCATAACATGAAAACTTAAACCTCAAAATACTTAAAAACAGTAACATAAATTCTTATTTTTCTTGCTCGAAACTGAAGTATCTACTCTTGGGAGGTGGTAAAGCTTACTCGATACCATTCATAAATCATGTCTTGAAATAATTTTAATAAATTATTTTTCACACACAGATACAAGCTCAAATTTTTGGTCTATAAATTTTCCCAATCTCTTCTTGGCCTGAAAAATATGGTAAAATAATTTATTTAACTTCTCTTGACCATGAAAATTGTTGAGTTTTGTTTTTGTCAAATAAATAATTCTTTTTCCACCCTTTTTTTTAATATCCAAATATTTCTAATATATAGGGAGTTTTTGGTTAAGGTTGTTTCCTACTAATAATGAATCTGTGATCTTGTTGAGAGAGATCCTTGGAGAGGATATATATGGGTACCTTGATGATGATTGTGGTTAAAGAAAAAAGTGATTCGTGTTTTTGAAAAGTATTGAAGTGTCCAAGCAAGTTATTAAAGATTGAAAAGGTGATTCTCTTATGATGATTTAATGTTGCTGACGATGATGTTCCTGTGGATTGTAGTGCTTATTGAGAAGAGGAGGAATATTCACGAAGGACATTGAGTTGAGGGATAAATTCACTAATTCAGGGAGAGCCTGAAATTGTCTTCTACAAGATTCTGGTGATATTTAGGTGGAGCCTGAAGTTTGTTTTAGTTACTGCGATAACTATTGTTTATGTAACTAGTGAGACATGTTACAAATGATGAATCTTAATAATATTCCTGATCTAAGCAAAGAGGCTCCTCAGATGTAGGCACATTTGCCGAACTGGGTTACCAAAGTGTTGTGCATTTTGTTTCTGTCTGCCTTTAGTTAAACATGTGGTATAGCTAAAGAATATTTAACAGTATCATTTTTTAATTGGTATTAGAGCGGGATCGATACTCATGAACATACAAAGAGAAGATACCCTACTACTCGACTTTCAATCTTGGATGGAAAGAATTACTCATATTGGAAGATTCGAATGATATCATTTCTAAAATCTCTGGACTTAAAGGCCTGCGTAGTAGTTAAATTGGGGTGGACTCCACCTATGGTGACTATAGATGGAAAGTCTGTCTCAAAGCCTGAGGAAACTTGGACAGAAGCAGAAGAACAGGAGTCTCTGGGAAATGCTAAAGCTCTAAATGCGATTTACAATGGGGTAGATTTGAATATGTTCAAATTGATCAATTCGAGTGTCACTGTAAAAGATACATGGAAAAAACTCGAAGTATCCATTGAAGGAATGTCCAAAGTCAAGACGTCTTGTCTTCTACTGTTGACTACCAAGTTTGAATCATTGAGAATGATGGAAGAAGAGACCATAACTGAGTACAACGAACGGGTTCTGGAAATTACAAATGAGTCATTCAATCTTGGTGAAGAAATACCTGAAGCTACATTGGTCAGAAAAGTTCTGAGATCTCTTCCCAGGAAATTTGATATGAAAGTCATTGCAATTGAGGAAGCACATGATGTGTCTACACTCTCTCTCGATGAACTTTTTGGTTCACTTCTCACATACAAAATTACCTTGGTTGTATGTGTAGAAAGTAAGGGTAAAGAACTTGCATTCCAATCCATCCAGGAAGATGAGTTCATAGAAAAAGGAAAAGCGTCTAATGAGCAAGTAAATGCGTTAATTGCACTGCTCAATAAGCAGTTTTCAAATGTGATCAAAAAAATGAATAGCTCCAACAATTCTGGTTCTCATAATCGATCCCAGAATAATTTTAGGAGAAGATAATTTGACCGCCCTAACACCAGAGAACCAGATCGTCCATCTGGCAAAGATAACAGGTCGTTTAAATGCAGGAAATGTGGAGGTTACGGTCACTATCAGGATGAATGTCCAACCTATTTGAGGAGGCAGAAGAAAAATTTTGGGGCAACTTTGTCAGATGAGGACTCAGAAGGTATTGTTGAAGAAGAAGAGCTTGCCAGTGCTTTTCACAGTATCACCTCCAACTGTGAAGAAGATTTTAGATATCAGACGGATGATGTTGTAAATCACTCTTCTACAGAAAACATGTCATACAAAAAAATGAAATAGTTGTGGGAAGAGGATACTACGACCAGGGTCATTCAAAAAGAAAAGATTCAATAATTAATGGCTGAGAATGAGAGACTTCTGTTAGTGATCTCGACTCTGAAGCAAAAATTAAAAGAATCCCAAATGAATCATGAACAACTGAAAAAATCTGTGAAAATGTTAAATTCCGGTACTGGATGTCTCGATCAAATATTGTCTTTGGGAAAAACTGGCTTGAGTAGGGAAGGCCTAGGCTACAATGCTTCAATAAATTAGGAGAAACAAGACAATAAGACTGTGTTTGTTCCAGCAAGTACAGATATAACCAGAAAGATGTGAGGTTCTCAAAGGGTCAGTAGACGTCGTTCACCTTCAAGAACATGGGTGTGTCATTTTTGTGGTAAGAAAGGGCATATTAAACCATTTTGCTATATAATGTTAAACAAAAACATATATGAATGAAGGATAACTTCGAGTGTTAATAATAAGGTAAAAACTCAGAAGTCAATCTATGGGAATCAAAGGAGACAAATGGCAAAAAAGGTTTGGAGAGGCAAACAATAGTCGGACAAGAGTAACATAGCCTTCACATCAGTTCAAGTATCTCGGGAGGACTGGTTTTTTGATAGTGGATGTTCAGACATATGGTGAGGAATCGTTCCTACTTCACTAACTCTGTTGATTGCTTTTCGGATATGTGACATTTAGGGATGGTGCTAAGGAAAGAATTCTAGCTAAGGGCGATGTTCCTAGTTTAAGCGATATTCGTTATGTTGAGGGTCTCACTACAAATCTTATCAGCATAAGCCAATTGTATGATCAAGACTATTTTGTAAATTTTAGCAAAGAAACCTGCATTATAACAGATAAACACTGCAACGAAGTCATGAGAGGTATCAGACAGACAGATAACTGTTACCACTTGTGTTCTAATCAACCTGAAGTGTGTCAAGTTTTAAGAGATGAACAAACTCAATTGTGGCACAAGAAGTTGGGTCATGTTAGTTTAAGTTCTCTTGATAAGGTTCTTAAACATGATGCTATTATAGGCCTTCCAGTTCTGAATGTCAAAGGACAGTTGTTCTGTGGTGATTGTCATCAAGGAAAATAGACCTGGGTTTCACATAAAAATGGCAGAGAGTGCTACACTAACAGGGTTCTTGAGCTTCTACATGTGGACCTCATGGGGCCAATGCAAACTGAAAGTCTCGAAAAAAAGAGGTATGTCCTAGTCTGTGTGGATGATTACTCTCGGTTCACTTGGGTCAAGTTCTTGAAAAATAAATATAAAACACAAAAAATCTTCATAAGACGGTGCCGAAATCTTCTACGTGAGCAAGGGGTAAACATCATAAGACTACGTAGTGATCATGGCAAACAATTTGAAACTTCTGAGATGGATTTGTTCTGTGAAAGCGAAGGTATTAGTTATGAATATTCAGCACCGTTAACTCCTCAACAGAATGGGGTTATTGAAAGAAAAAATTGAATGCTTCAAGAAATGGATCGAGTGATGTTGCATGCTAAAGATCTTTCTTTGAGTTTTTGGGCTGAAGCAATGCATACTGCATGTCATATTCACAATAGAGTAACAATCCGCACGGAAACCACAATAACATTGTATAAATTATGGAAGGGCAGAAAACCAAATGTAAAGTACTTCCATATTTTTGGGAGTATATGCTACATTCTCGCTGATAGAGAGTACCATAGGAAGCTTGACGTCAAATCAGACAAATGGATATTTTTGGGGTATTCGTCAAACAGTCGAGCATATCGAGTATTTAACACCCAAACAAGATCCATAATGGAAACAATCAATATTATTGTTAACGATGATGAGAAGGACACAAAGGTGACCTCTGCAGGCCAAGATGATGAGGACACTTTTCACACTCTAATAAATAATAAGCAAATCATTTCTTCAGATAATACAGATGCTGGTAGTATTGTTATGACTAATGGGTCTGTCGATGCAACTGACTCCAGTCCCCCTGTTGAGTCCTTAGCTCAAAGAATAGGTTCATCCTCTTGTGTGGTAAATAATCATCCGGCTAGTGGTATCATTGGGGATTTTCGAAGTGGAGTAACTACCAGGAAGAAAGATCGAATTGACTATGCAAAGTTAATTGCTAACGTATGTTATACGTCTTCTATTAAACCAGGGTCGGTAACTGAAGTTCTAGAAGATGAGTTCTGGATTGGAGCTATGCAAAAAGAACTTCAATTTCAACATGTAAATGTATGGAGATTAGTTTCCAAGCCATCAAATGTGAATGTCATTGGAACAAAATGGATCTTTAAGAATAAGATAGATGAGAATGGGCTCATCATTCATAACAAGACCGGATTAGTGGCTCAAGAATATTCACAGATAAAAGGAGTTGATTTTGACGAAACTTTTGCTCTTGTTGCAAGACTTGAAGCCATACGCTTGTTGCTTAGCATTGCATGTGTTCAGAAGATTAAATTATACCAAATGGACATCAAGAGCACATTCTTAAATGGGTATTTAAATGAAGAAGTATATATTGCCCAACCCATAGGCTTTATTGATCCAGAGTTTCCTCATCACGTGTACAAGTTGAATAAAGCACTATATGGCCTAAAACAGGCTCATCGAGCTTGGTATGAAAGGCTTATAGAGTATTTACTAAGCCATGGGTATGTACGTGGAGGATCAAATAGAACTCTCTTTATAAATCATCATGATTAGGATATCATTGTAGCCGAAATATATGTGGATGACATTATCTTTGGGGCTTTCCTGAAGAGAGTGTAAATAGCTTTGTCTTAGTCATGAAATCAGAATTTGAGATGAGTATGGTTGGGAAGTTATCATTTTTTCTTGGTTTGCAAATCAAACAAGATACAAATGGCATCTTCATCCCTCAGGCTAAATATGCTCAGACTATGATTAAAAAGTTTGGGTTAGAGAACTGACATTCAAAACTCACTCCAGCAACAACTCATGTAAAACTTACCAAAAATTATGAAACAGATGTTTTTGATCAGAAGATATACAAGAGTATTATTTGTAGTTTTACTATATCTTACAGCTAGTCATCTCGATATTGCCTATACCGTAGGTATGTGTGCTCGGTTTCAGGCTTCTCTCTAACACTCTCATATGCAAGCTGCTGAACGAATCATAAAGTATATTCGTGGTACATCTAATTGCAGACTGTTTTACTCATTTGATACAAATTCATCTCTCATTGGATACTGTGATGCTAATTGGGCAGGATGTGTATGTTGGGATTTATGTCCTAAAACTCGTAGATTGTAAATATAATCCATTGAACGTTATTAATAAAGTGTTATTATTGT
>JBBPDI010090272.1:0-12193 GCA_037974545.1 Cucumis variabilis | reverse complement strand
GTGTAGTTACCTTGCAGGTGTCCTACGGGATCACCACTCTTTTATATCCTACGGGATCATTTGACTGATATGTGTTTTTGTAGAACACTATACTGATTATGCGTCCTTCGGGGCGTTAGACTGATTATGTGTATCCTACAGGATCACAAGACTGTGACTGTGCAGGGTACTCCATTAGGGAGCTAATAATTTATTTTTCTTACTGAGTATGTTGTACTCATCCTTTTTATGTTTAACTTTTCAGACAAAGATAACAAAGGAGGCAGACCGACTAGAGGCAAGAAGGAGGCGTGATTGCCATAGGGATTGTCGTTCAAAATGCTTCTGCCTATGTTTTGTTGTTTTTCTTTAGGACATGAGACTGTTTAGAAAACTTATGTGATTTAACAGATGTTTATGAATTTTGTTTTGCGAACTATACTTCAAAAAATTTTTGTTGATTGAAATAGAGCCCGAACAAAGATTTTGATGTTATTTGACTTTGATGAATTTTATCAAGACTCATGTTTAAAGAAGTGTTTTTTTATTAAAGTAATGACTACACCTTATTTTTTAACACCTTAAGAGGATCTCCAAATGGTTTCAAAATTTTTAACGCATATTTTGCACACCCCAAAATTTAGAGATTCACGATGTCCTCGTTGCTAAAATTGAATGATAAGATTATTCGCAGAAAAATTTTATAAAAGAGGTTTAAGGTAAAACTTGCTCGCCTAGTAAACTAGAGAAATATTTTCTAAGGTTCCTTAACAAGTTATACGTCTAAATAACAAATGAAACTTTATTTTGCATAATTTATTTCATTGATGTGTTATTAAATCATGAAAAAAATTAGAATACTACAAAACGGGGAGCCAAGCTTGCAACAAGAAAGACTAAACGCGAAAAAATTGTAACTTAAGTTGTGACTTGTATTATAATAATCATGAGTAAAAAGAGATAAAAATTACATAAAGCTGGAAAGTGCTGAATTTTTAAACAGTTCCCTTCGAACGCGGAGGTGGTGTTTATTGTTTTGTGATTCTAATTCCTCATTGTCTTTCCTTCTTGCCTTTTCTTTTATTCTTGAGGTTTTCTCTTGGACGACGACAAGTAGGAGATCCACGATTAGTTACACTTTTACTTTGTGGACCATAATTACTGTTCTAAATTATATTTTCCTTTTTCCTTTTTCCTTGTTCCTACATGATTGATGAAAACTTAGGTATACGAATAAGAAGCATGATGTTGCTAGGGAAAAAGGAAAAGTACAACTTAAAATGGTGATGGTCGAAGAACGCGGACGTTGGAAGGGTGTCTGTTTGCAGCTTCATGAAGAGCAAGTTAAATTGTTTGTGTGGATGTAAGGCTCTCGATGGGTTTAAATAGGTGCTCTTAACCAAGGTTAGAGGTTTGTTAGTGTACTGTTAAGGTCATGTCTGAAGGGATAAAAGCCCTAGGCATCAGAAGTTTTTACAAAACCATTCTTCAATTTAATTTGGAAATCCCAAAATACCAATACATTACCAAAATAATACAAAAACTAAACATGCTTTTAAATTAAAAGATACAAAAAATGTAAAACTTACGTAGTTTGATGCCTCTGAATAAAAAAAACTTCAAATTGGAACACCACTCGTTAGAGACCTTTTTATCATTTGGGA
This sequence comes from Cucumis variabilis, assembly GCA_037974545.1. Taxonomy (NCBI): domain Eukaryota; kingdom Viridiplantae; phylum Streptophyta; class Magnoliopsida; order Cucurbitales; family Cucurbitaceae; genus Cucumis; species Cucumis variabilis. The sequence continues at coordinate 10,550 of JBBPDI010090272.1, read as the reverse complement.
TGAGATTGGTTTGTGGGAACCAATTAGGATGGAAAAATTTTTTTAGAGAAAATATTTTCCAGAAAGCAAAAACATTGGCTTAATTAAGAAAAATAGTTTTCTTCTGTATATTTATAACTCCCTTTCCTTGAGGCAGTAGGAGAGAATCATAAGATTCTATAAATTAAAAATATTAAATTAAGAGAAATTTCAAATCAACTAATTAATTAATTAAAAATTAATCAATTAATAATTAATTAAATTATATTTAATTAACATTTCATTTAAATTATATTTAATTAATATCTCTCTAATATCTTATGGTTTTTAAATTAATTTAATTAAATCAAATTTAACTAAATAAAATTATACTAAACTATTAATTAATAGCCAAATTAAATATCTTATATTTATCTTAAATTAAATTTGAATCATATTCAAATAGAAATTTCTCTCATAACTAATAATTTTAGCATGAATCCAAATCACAATAAATTGAACTCATTCAAATATTTTATCTCTCATAAATTAATTTTGAATTATATCCAAAATTAAATTTATATAATAAAGTTTGATTAAAATATAAAGTTTATATTATAATGTATCACCATTAATCATACTAATTCCCAAAGTAAATTTGAATATTTAAAATTACAACCAATATAAATCAATCTCATTATCCTTTACGAGCTTGGAAGGGGACCTAATCGACCTACAGATCAGAAGCTACAACGATATGAGTTTAATTGGCTAAACTCACTAACCACATTAATCAATATTCGTTAATTGTGTGTACATTTCACTAAAGACTCACAACTGGATTCTTCTCACTATAGATATATTTCTATGTCTACGGATATAGAGCAATAACAGTAAGTTAGTCCTTCACAAGTGTGCATAACACCAGTTAGGTCAAATTATCGTTTTACATCTAGTCCTTGAATACCAGTGCTCCTCTAATGAATAACTTGTTTATGGTCCAACCAATAAACATAAATTCCTCTTATGCCATAGAGAGGGTAGGACTCTTTGTTCAAGTCCTGGAGATACCATTTAATAGAACACTCATCTACTTACCCTAAAGTTGAGAAAAAGTGAATTTTATCTTGTGTAATTATGTTCCTAGCTCTCCACTTGGTCTTGACTACAAAATGATAAGCACATTGATTCGACAATCTAGTTACTCTTACTCGTACAAATCAAAAGACAATTCCTTCTGAACAGGAGTTCATAATACACTCAGGATTAAGACTAAGTTATCTAGGTCATCCTAATGAAATAGAAATCGAACTAGTTAACGGAGTTACATCTAATGGTTACTATTTTGTGGTCCCGTCTTATGAAAACTCATTGCACAAGATACCCTCACTTGCATGTCACCTACCCGAATGCCTTGTATTATTGTGTTTACATCAAATACAAAGTGAGTCATATCCATAGTGTTACCAGGATAAGGTATCCAACCTTATCCATATACAATAGACCCTTTAAGCTGATCTCGAATATTGATCCTTATATGTCTCTACATACTGTTCAAGACTCATCAAACAACTTAAAATGTTAGTTTATTGGATTTTGGTTATTAAGACAAAACTAATAATATAATCAATAACATTTATTTAAATTATAATGATAATACTTTATTAATAACGGTTAATGAATTATATTTACTATTTACGAGTTTTAAGACATAAATCCTAATGATGTTAACTTAAATGAGGCATGATAAACCTGATAGACTACACGTGCCTCAAGCTATGGTACACTCATTTCATCTTGAAAGTTTAAGAACTTTAATGAGTGATAAGACGTTCCCTGTTTCCTAAAACCCTAATGCTTTCCAATGAAGCCTAATCTTGACTTTAACGTACGAGAAGGTCAGAATACCTAATACATTTGACTCAATCCTTCTCGTCAACAAACTTCATCTTAATTGTCTTATCCTATCGGCCTATAACTTCGTGGTTTATCGCACAATCCCTTAATGTAAGAATAAGGGATATACAAAATTCAAATACAAAAGTGATTTACAAGTATACGAGTACTTACGAGGGTATACAAGTATAAGTATATACATAAAAATAGGGGTGGAATTAAAAGATAATGGAAGAGTTATCATGTTCTTCGGTGAGAAAGACTTGCGGTACCATCGCTGCTGCTCCACATAACTTTTCTGCCTGCATCGTCCCTAAACTCCATAGATCACTTGCAACATGACTTTCTGCATCTTGATTGTTCATCATCGCAAGTCTATGCTCTCAATCATTCATTGTAGTGTTCAAATGATATTTCTTAGTCCTTACTGTTTAGCTCAATGAAATATGCTTTTCATTAGCTAAGCGCGAGGACACTTTCTTTGATGACTTCATAGAGGCTCTCATCTTCATTTACAACTAGCAGCATCCATTGAGATTTCTCTTGGCCATCCACTAAAAGATACACTGGTCCTAGGGTTGGTTCAAGCAATTACAAACTACTCTCTTACGTTGAACTTCTTCGAGTGATTTTTGACTAATCGCATCATTCACCACACTATAAGAAATTGGGGCTTTGCCGATGCAAAAACGCTTCACTAAATAGCCATTATGCATCTATGAAGGTTTCACTGATGTAGAGAAACACGTCGGCATAAACATCTAAATGATATGTCATAATAGGTAGTGATGACACAGGAAGGAAACAACGTCGATGTATAACTTTGGCCGACATATGATTTTTCGACAAGGTCAACACGTTGGCAATACCCTAATGTCGACGTCATCATATATGTGTTGGTAAAACTATTGAAGGTGAAGAAAGAAAAGAAAAAGTATGAGAAGATTGTAAAAGAGCTTAGGTACAAGAATTTTCTTCGACTGCGTTTGATGACCTAAAATCTAAAAGTAGGTACATGAGTAGAATGTGCAAAGAGGGAAGTTGAACATTATTACGAGCTACGTCGAAAGAAATATGAGGTTTCTTCAAAGAGAAGCAATCCTTGCTCTGGTGGTTCTAGAAAATTGGTTGGAAAAAAAGGAGTAGCAAATGACAAGATCGAGAACTGAACAGGTAAACCATAAAAAAATTCCCACTTGCATATGGGACCATTAGAGTAGGTGGAGAACTTTTTATGGCTTACTTGTTCGGTTCTCTATCTTGTCATTTTTTGCTCCTCTTTTCCTAATCAATTTTCTAGAACCACTAGAGCAAGGGTTGTTGCTCTTTTAAGCAACCTCATATTTCTTTTGACGCAACTTGTAATAATGTCAACTTCCCTCTTTGTACATTTTACGCATGTCCCTACTCTTGGATTCGAGGTCCTCAAAAGCAGTAAAAGGAAATTCTTGCACCTAAGCTCTTCTACAGTCTCCTCATTCTCTTCATTTTCTTTCTTCTCTGCTTCAATAGCAGATTGTAATTCTGAAATATACAAAAAATTTAATGTCAAATATACATACAATCTACAATTTATACATACAATATAAATACAACAACAAGAATATATACATACATCGAGAGCTCTTCATCCATGGATTTTAACAACAACAATCAACTGCTTATTTTCTTGAAATTTATACACATACAACAAGAATTTACACATACAAACTCATACAATTTTCACATAAATTACACATACATACATTACACATACAATCTAAAATTCAAATAACGCATAATATCAATACACACATTACACATACGTGTAAGTTCATCAAATTCATCATTTTCATTAATTCAACAATCAACCATAAACATACATACAATAATAATTTCAATTTCAATTTACTTTAACTTATTCATACAACATATTTAATAACAAAAAAAAAATACACAAATAACAATTTTAATTTACAATTTAATTATAATAAACATACATACAAATAACAATTTCAATTTAAAATTTATAATAAACATAAATACAATATACAATTTACAATTTACAACCATTTATAATAAAAAATACATAAACCCTAAATCCTAAATCTAATGCATATAATATACATACATTAATCGACAATCTCTAAACCGTAAACATACGTACAATTTATAATATACATATACATACAATAATACACAACTCATAAACTTTAAACATACAATATACATAAATTACACATACAATATCAAACATATAAAATGACATTTTTTATCGGTAGGAGGTCAGTGGGCAGCGACGGCGACAAGGATGGCGATGACTCATTCTTCCTCTCTCTCTTTCGTCTTTTGTCTTCCCTTCCTCCTTCCTTTTTCTCTCCACCTTTTTGTGTTCAAATGAACACAAATAAAAGAACCAAAGTTCTCACAATGTCCAACAAAAACGTCACGAGAACCTTCTTCTAACGATGCAGCCACTTACGGTGTCTCCATGTTAAATCGTCAAAATGTCATTCGTCATAATGACTAAAATGTTCAACCTTTATCGATGTTGTCAACAACGTTTCCATAGACGTCCCGATGGATCATCCATTTTAATAATATATTAAGCTTTATCAATGTCATTGTTAGCGACGTTATCGTTAGGGCAAAAACGCCGACGCAAGCTTCCATGGTGTCGTCAGAAGTTATAATATTATTTTTAACTAATGACCTTCAACGATGTCATCATTGTATTGCGTGTCCTTATTATCCACACCATTGCAACGACATCAGAAAAACCCGTCTCTTACAACGTCCTTTTATCCTGATGCATTTTCCTGCATCAGGATAATCTCAAATTCTTGTAGTGCCAGGATCAAATGCTTTGTCCAAAACAAATTAAAACCCTACTATAACGCTTGAAATAAATCAATTCCCTAATAATGGCACCAAAAACTTGATGGTCTCTATTGTATTGGATGGGTGATTTGTTATTGTAATCTATGTGATAGGTCTTTGGTCATGATCGTTGTATGTGAATTACTCATAATTTACCTCTTCATCACATAACCACTGATCATTGAGTACAAGTTTTCCTACTGCTTGCCCAAGTGCAAGCGAAGCAATAGATTTACCTGAATGATCTAGGGTCGAACAAAAGGAATTGATTAAAGATATTAGTTTTAGGTATTACTTAGCATCTGGGTGTATAAAAGAATTAATTAAATAAAGTATAAAAGAATTAAAACCCAGAACAAAAACTACTTATGCACGTTGTGAGAATCTGTAAAGGAGAGTAAATGGATGTAAGATGGAATTATGAACTAACTTGTATGCAAGAAAAAGGTAAAAGAAGGACTACGCATTATTAGGTGATTAAGCAATGCAAGGGCCTCGATGCGATATAACTTACATAATCAGTCCATGATTAAGGTGACCTTCTCCCAAAGTGTTTAAACGTCACACTTGCTCACATTTCAAGATGTAAATGGATGTGCTTGATTAGGGAAGATATATCTATGCTAATTCACTTATAAAACTTCTCGTCTAAGGAAAACAACCTCTTAGCGTCTAATGTCTACACTTATTCGCCTTTCGAGATACAAATGTTGGAAGCTATCTCACCAAGGTGGAGCTTGTTGCCAAACTCCTCCTTGCACGCATTAGCCTAATCCTTGCTACTTGCCCTCTTAGGTAGTTGGCGATTGATACTGACCAGGTGACGAATATAGCTCAACTACTACGATAAGACTTATAAGCTAGACTCCTTATTAAGAACTTATCACAAGTCTAACTACTACTAATAACACATTGACAAGTAAGAAGTCAAGAAATGATGGATTGAAAAGGTATAAACATGTAATATATATAAAGAATGTACGCCTTTGGCCATTGTATAATATAAACAACATATATGACAAAGACATGTAAAAACGAACAGAAAGGAGAGTGAAAAACTAGTACAAGTTAGGGGGTAATGAAAGTGTAGATTCTTTCCTACTTAGGTGCTGAGCTTTCACTTTTACAATTGATGGGAGAAGAAGAAGAAAACGTTACAGACGATGGAAAGGCTATTCCTTTTGGCTACTCTCTCTCTCTAGGGATTGACATTCTTAGGTCTTTATCCCCTACAGGCGTCTACTGGCCCTATGCAGACCACCTTTGGGTCCATTCAGACATCCTTCTCTTAGTGGGGATAGAGTCTTTTTATAGGCACCTTTTGGCAGAAAACTTATGTTCTTCTGAGATTTTCAGCGCTCATTGCAACCTTGTAAAGTCATATCAACTCCAACTACCATTCTTGTCTTCTAGTGAGCTCTCCTCGCGTGATGACGTGAGTTCTCGCTTAATAATATTATTTGTCAGGCGAGATCCAATCGTGTGGCCTTTGCACCAAATGTCTCATGTCACTCACTTGCTTTTTTCTTCCTACTTATCTTGCATTTAGACATTGTATTTGCATAAAACAGGCATGGTGCTCATGTAAGATGTATTTCTAAATACTTATGAATTTACAATATAAGTCATGCATTTTGATCCTCTTCTTGTGCGTTTTGGCCTCATTATTTCAATAAAAAGGGCTATAAAATTAGGTATTTATACAAGTTATCATGAAGAGGAAGGTAAGACTTAGGTCACAGCCATGCCCGAGGACAAGCATTGTTTTAAATTTGGTGGTGACAAAAACTTGCTTATTATGATTCGTTACGTAATATGCAAAATTCATTCATAGATGTGTCATACGAAGCTCTAGTAGTGCGACTAAGTTGGTGTCTAGGTTAGGGTAATGCGTTAAAAGGTATATGTCCTACCTATGCATTGATATTTCTTCCAAATCTGCATTGAGTACAAGTTTTTCTCTCGCTTGTCCAAGTATAAATGAAGCAAGAGGTTTCCTGGGTAAGCCAAAGTCAAATACAAGGAATTTCTATCAAACATAATTATAAAGCTTACTTCTAATTCCATGTGGTATAAATTCTACGTGGTATAAAAGAACAACTATACTGATATAATATTTACACTAAGGATTTTGTAGAAGAGAAATGGAATGGAATGGTTATGGGATGTGAAGTAACTTGCATTAAGCTTTATAAAGGAAAGTCTTCACAATGTAAGCAACTTACGCCATGAAAGATACAACTAAATGTGATATAGATCATTTAACCATCTTCTATTTAAGGGGATCAACAACCTCTAAGTGCCCAAAAACCACACTTGTTGTCCTTTTGGGATAGAAATGGTAAAGATAGATCACGCAATATATATCTAGGTTTCCTTACTTTTAAGCATCACATTTCATCTCTATTCAAGGTGAGTAATCTCTTAGTGCCTAAACACCATACTTGTTCTCCTTTAGGGACACAAATTACTAGAGGCAAAATACCAGAATGGAGTTTATTTCAAAACTCCCTTCTACACATGTTTAGCGAGGCCTTTGCTACTTTCTCTCTTGAGTAGATGATGACCAACGCTTGATTCCTTCTCTCGAAGATAACAAGGTGATATAGTTAAGTCCAGGATAAACACGATGAATCTTATAATTAAAGCCTTATCAAACACATTATCACATACTTAAACTCCTTAAAGCACTTCAACACGTTAATGAACAATAAATAATCGGGATAATAGTGGATAAACATGTATTGTATTGATAAATGTAGGCCTCTCAGCCATGAGAATAATACAGTCAAGCAATACACGAAGAGATAGAAAATGGAACGTAAAGAAGTGTGTTGAGCTACAGAATGCATTGTCATGCAATCCTTGTCTCATTTACAAGTTGGAGCAATGGTAGGTGAGCTTCTTTCTCTAATCTCTCCCTAAGCTCTCACTTAGAAGTTGACCAGAGAAGAGGTGGTAGACGAAGAACTCCTACTATAGATGAGGAAGAACTTTAAAACTCATCCTTCTATCAGGCTACCTTAGGGCATAAATTTCTCAGTCACTTGTTCATGGTGGAGATAGAGGTACTTATAATCATACTTAGGTAGGAAATTAATCACGTTATGTTACGTGTCCATCCTTTCTTTGCAATTGTCAACATAGAAAGTAGTTGTTTCTTGTTACATCAGCTCCAACTACCACTCTTGTCTTTTTGTGAATCATCTTGTGTGATGTGTGGGCATCTGACCCCACGATGTAAATCACTAGATGACATCATCTCGCTATGTTCTTGCATGAGATCTTCTTGTGATTTGCTTCACTTCTTATCTTTTCCATCTTGCATGTAAAAACACTTAAAAGCATAATTAATCAGGCATGGTGACTTATGTAAGATGCATTCTCTTAACATTGTAAATTTTTAGTAAAAGCTATGCGAATTAGTTTTTTTACCTAGCGTTTTGACTCCACTGTTTTCTTAAAAAGGCCACAGCAACCTATATTTCTACAAGTTATTAACGATGAGGAGAGGCAGTGGAAACCCCTTGAGGACGATGCACTAGATGAGCAATAGCAATGTGATCCTCATCGGAAGAATCATAGACAATATAAAACCACTGCTTGAGGGAAATTTTGGAATAGAAAGGTTAAAAGTGTTAGAAGCCACTAAGTTTGGTGGAACAACTAAACCAAAAGAAGTTGATAAATGGTTTCGAACGTTGGAGAAGTGCTTTCGTGTTATACAGTGCCGAAAGAAAGAAGGGTGCATCTCGCTGCATTTTTATTTCAAGAGGAGGCCAAAAACTGGTGGATCTTAGAAGAAAGCAGACAAGGAAAGGTAACTTGGGAAGAATTCAAGGGAATATTTAATGGCAAATATTTTCCAATTTCATATATAGAAGAAAAGAGAGATGAGTTCCACTATTTGGAACAAAGAAGACTCTCAGTTGCTGAATATGAGAGGAAATTCACAGAATTTGCAAAATATGCTTTTATATTAATCGCAGGTAAGGGAGAAAGATGCAAGCATTTTGTAAACGGTTTGTGAGAGGAGATCAGGACACCTACTATGCCGATTTTAATAAGGAGTGATTGTGCATAGTTGGTGGACGCGACCCTGCAAGTGGAAAAGAGTTTGGGCTTAAAAAGATCAAGCTCTCACTTAGGTGAGAAAGGAGAAAGAGGAAGTCGAAAGAACAAGAAAGTTATAATTTTAATGTTATAAGGCTGTAATTTCGAAAGTTGAAGTAATAAAAAAGGAATTTGTTTTGTGTTATTGTCTTTCTGTTTAAATTTCGAGGACGAAATTTCTTAAGATTGAAAGAATTGTGTGACCCATTTTTAATTCTAGTATAGGAAGTAGAATTTTGACTAAAACTACTATAGAAATTGGTCTTTGAATATATGCGCGGAAAGGATTAAGCAATAAAATATTTTATTGTTAGAATAAGTTTTGTGATTGAGAAGTTAATTTGTGAGGTTGTTTTGAGAAAAAAAGGATTTGCAAGAGATTCTATAAGAACGATCTCAAAAGAAAGTCATAAGTTTTAAAACAACTAAGGGTTTGGATAGCCTTCGAGATAAGAACCAAGAGTTTCACAATGAAGAAGCCTGCAAGGAAGCCATGAAGTTTAAATTTGCGATAAGTGTTCTAAACAAGTAAAAGTTGGTTAGTTCACGAGGAAGGTTTCTTGTAAACATATATAACTATGCGATAAGGTTATTCGTGAAAATTGTTGTGGTTAAAGTTATTTGCGGTGTGAGGTTAGACGAGTAGTAAGGTCTAGCTAAGAAAATATCAAATCAGATTCGATAGGGGTTAACGTGTTAGATTAAGAAAATGTCTCTTTCCTCTCCACGAGTACAGAAGGAAGAGGAGAATTTTTTGTTAAGTGTGGTGAGTGGTTTTCTTCTTAATTGTTTTTTTGTACCACTTTACTATTTTGAAAGATGATTTCAAATCCGAGTTTCAAAAAGAGATTTCAATGAGAAGTTTGTGTGTTCCAGCACTATAAAAATCATGTTAAAGCTTGATTTGATGATTCCTTGAGATGATGCTAACTTTTATGTGCACATAAAGAGTAAGGCCGCCATAGGGTGTACGAAATACATGGTGATAAGAAGCTGGCTTATGCGATGAAAGAAGTGTATAAAGCTTAGCGGTCTGAGCAATAAGGATGAATCTATATATTCTCGGATGCTGTTGATATAGTAGTTAAACACAAGGTAATGAGACCAAGCGTAGAGAATGATTCGGGATCCGTGACGAAAGAAATGAATGTTAACTATTATGTGTTTATATGAAATTGTTATGTTATAAATATGTTAAGCATAAAGAAAGGTTTATGCGAGATGAAATTATTTGATGTTATTTATGCGAAATAATGTTTATAAAAAGGTATTGTGAAAAGGATTTCATAAAATCTCAGTCTTTTAGACATTCTTTCAAAAATTCATCTTCTAGGATCAGGCGTTTAGGGCAAGTAGAGAAGGTTGAAGGATTTGCGACGAGATGACTCTAGACGTTTTAGAAATAAAGCATTGGTTGTTTGGTCAAAGTGTTGTAATTATGTATCAAATGCCTATTATTAATAAATGTTTTGGTAGGTATTTATTATACTTGGCATTGAGGTTGACCACCGTTGCGTTTTAAGTTTTGTTGATAGTATAAAATGAGTTGAGAATAATATTTTTCGAAAAGAAAATTTCAAAGTTGCAACAAACTCACATCCTATTTCTACGATTTTGGCACTTTTGTTGATAGTACGGTTTGGGGTTTGTGACAAGATGTGAATTGATATGCAAAAAGGTAAAAGATTATGCAAGGTATATAGGCAAGGTCGTGTACATTAGAA
>JBBPDI010090267.1:0-12193 GCA_037974545.1 Cucumis variabilis | reverse complement strand
GAGATATTTATTTAAATAAGATTTAAATAAAATATTAATTAAATATGATTTAATTAATTATTAACTAATTTATTAATGGTTAATTAATTAGTAAATTTGATAAAAAGAATCTCGTAATTCTCTCCTACTCCTTTTCCTATTCTAAGAAGGAAATATAGTTATAAATATGTAGAAGAAAACAGTTTTCTTTAACGAATTTATTAAGAAAAAAGTCAAGGCTTTTTTCTCCTGCAAAAATAAAAGAAAAAAGTTTCTCTAAAAATCGATATACCTTTTCCCATCCCAATTGGTTCACACAAACCAATCTCATCCCAGAGGATAGAAAGGTCCCTGACGGGTGGTGTCCCATTTCGATGGCTTGCAGATTCAGAGATATCAACAAAAGTAAGTTCTCTATATCTCTTAAGTAAAAAAAATGCTTAGAATTTATTTAGAATTTTGATTCTAATTTTGCCAATGTACTGGTATTTTAAGATTCCAAAATTAATTTGAGGAATATTCCTGTAAAATCTTTGTCTGCCATAGGGTTTTTATCCCTTCAGGTTTTATCAAACAAACTTTTAAAACAACCATACTTTAAACATTCCATAAACATGCCATAAAATCTATAAGAAGTCTCTTTAAACTAAACATTTTCTAACATTTAAATACTCATTTAGCTCTGTAAACTCTATACTCTGAAAAACACAAACAAGATAATAGAGCTCCTTCTACCATACTATTGCGCTAAATCTTGATTAAATACACGGTCAGGATAGCAGAGCACCTTTGGTCATACTATTCCTGCCTGAAGTCGGTCAAGATAGTAGAGCACTGATCATACTATTCTTGCATGAACTCGATGGCAGCAGGTAAGTGGTCAACACAGCCCTATACCCCTAACTGTGCACATTGACCATCGAGAACTCAGTTTATAGAGTACGATGATTTTGTCTTTAAAAACATTCTATTAAACTCATGTTTTTCATAAATTATTGCTTGTAAATTTTATAAATACATGTTTGCTAAAAACATTATTAAACTGATGCTTTAGAATACATTTCTAAATAACATGTTTTAACACTTTTCATAAACATATTGATAAATAGAAATAAGATTCACTTAAAAGCATACTTAAATAATAGCTTGTAAAATATATTAGAAATCATTTTATCACTCATAAATCATAGGTTAAAAATAACTTTAGTAAACTCATTTTTCACTCAGTGATCGCAGATCAAACCCTTGGTCGATAAGCTTGTCCGATTTCCTCTCGTCCTGCTATGATGAAAAACAACTCCAATTAATTTTCTTTTATTCTAAAACATCAAACACAACCCCAAAACACTTAGAAAAGCCTTTCTAAAACAAAAATGCATGTCCAACATGTCATGCTAATTTCTTAAACTCGGCCACTACCTAAAACCTCATTCTCGTTCAGAACTCAACTTCTTCCTTAGAGCTTTATAACTTAAAATTCCAAACTCAAATAAAAAATATTTCCTTCTACAAAGTTGTTTCCAAATGTTTGGATAATATTGCCTCAAAATTCCAGCCAAAGATTCAACCAAATGCGTTTTGTAACCTTCTTGAAGTAGAGATTGTTCAGTTTTTACTCGAGAATGACCTTCCTCTCTTCTTTCAACTTAAACTCAGCTTTTTTTTCCCCAAATTAAACCAGCAACCTTAATATAGTAAATGAACTCAAATTGGAAACACTTGAGAGTAAAATCGCTTAAAACGCTTGAGTGGATTATGAGAACCTCAATATTGAAGTTGGCTTATTTATAGAGTCCCTTGCATGAGTACAAATTGACACCTCATCCTTGCTTAAATTCACCCTAAACCTTCTTAAGGAACCTCCTACATAATTTATATGTTAAAATACATGCTACCAAGGTTTTTACACCTCACTAAAACCGCTTGCCCTTATCATGCCACATAGTTATCCAAAACGCATAGCTAAGTTCCAAGGTCATCTCGCCTAAACTATATAACCCAACTTAGAAAAGTTATAACTTAATATCCATAAATCTTTTGACACAACTTCCTTCTACAAAATTTCTCAAAAATGTGTTACTTTCTTTTGTCAAACTTTCATATCAAAATGCCAAACTATGCCTTTTGTAGCCTTTTGGGAGTACATCTTGCTCAGATTCACTCATAAACTAACCTTCTCACATTCTCTTATCCAAAACGCCAACTTTCTTCATATCTAAAATGCCCAGCAGTCTTCTTCAATAAACTAGACTCAATTTCTGAACGTTCAAGACAAATTTGATTAAAAATGTACAGGTGAGTTGTGAGAAACTCCTTTCCGAAGTTAGCTAAAATGTCCAACCTCTACTATCCTTCTTTCTCGCCAACCTTAAACACTCAAAACGCCTAAAGTACTATTCCTTGATACTTAACCAAAAATTTTCCTTCTTTCAAATATCTTAAACTCTTTGAAAAAATCTACACTACCTAAAGTTCGGGTCTTACATTAACATACTTAAGAAATTTCTAAGAAGTCTCCTTATTTCTTCTCGCCAAACTTTCATTCACACGTAATGTCCTTATCGCGTAGTTACACTTACCCTTCAAAAGTCTTCCTCGTGAACTACCATAAGCATCAACTTCTTATCGCCTAACCTTCTTCAAAACACCTTCTTTCAAAAACATATAAATTAGAACACTTAGTCAAAATCTTACTTCTTAAATTTTTAATTTAGGTGTTGGTCTTACACTAATGATTCTAACGTATCAAGTGCACACAATGAAACATGATCATTAGAGGATTTTACAACATCAAAAAATGTTCAAAGAAACTATATCACCATCAAACTTGACACTAAGTAGACCTTCGTCCATATTAATTATGGCCTTAGCAGTTTTTACAAATGGTCTACCTAAAAGTATGGTAGGAGATGTACGTGCATACTCATTGTTCATTTCAATTGTGTAAAAATCTGTGAGAAATATTAGATTTCCTACCTTAACAAGGACATCTTTGTTGGAATTTATCTTCTAAAACTCGTATATTGTAAATATAATTCATTGATCATTATTATTAAAGTGTTATTATTGTAATAAACGTTATTGATTGTACAATCTATAGCAAATTCTATCACTAATAGTCATTGATATGCTATAGTGATAGAAGACTATCATTGATAGAATCCAAAATTTTGTTATAGCTTGTAAATATTTTAATTTATTTTTAAAAATGTCCCTTAATTTAATTTAATTAAAGTAATTTAAAACTATAAGATATTATTGAGATATTCATTAAATATGATTTAAATAAAATATTAATTAAATATAATTTTATTAATTATTAATTAAATATGATTTAATTAATTATTAATTAATTAATTGTTAATTAATTAGTTGGTTTGAAATTTTCATGAACTAAATATTTTTTAAATTAATAGAATCTCATGATTCTCTCCTACTCCATGAAGGAAAGATAGTTATAAATACGCAAAAGAAAACAATTTTTTTCCTGAACTAATGCTTTTGCTTTTTTGCAAAATAGTTTCTCCCTAAATCTTTGTCCATTCCAATTGGTTCCCACAAATCAATCCCATCTCAAAAGATAGAAAGGTCTCCGATAGGTGGTGTCCTAAATTCGGTGGATTGTAGATTCAGAGACGTCAACAAGAGTAAGTTCTCTATCTCTTTTAATTTAAAAGCATGCTTAGTTTTTTATTTAGAATTTTTATTCTAAATATTGACAATGTACTGGTATTTTGGGATTCTCATATTAAATTGAGTAATGGTTTTGTAAAATCTTCCGCTGCCAAGGGCTTTTATCCCTTCCATCTTCTACCATCCTTAATGGTGAAATGAAAGACCAATCGGTCAATTGAATACAAATGCTAGTCTTTTCAAGTCCATTTAATCCTAAGTCTTTGAAAATCTAAAACGCATGACATTAATGGATGCACTAAGATCAAGCATTTCACTAGATATGTCTCTATTTCCTATTATGCGAGGGAGCGAAAACATACCTGGGTCAACACATTTTTCTGAATGATCCTTCTTTAAAAGTGAAGACACATTTTTACTAACCATTAATTTTTTTTGGCTTCTACTCCTCTTGTGAGTACATAACTCTTTAAGAAACTTTGTGTACCTCAGTATGCTCTAAATTATCATCAAGAGGGGTAGGTTTACTTCTACCTTTTTGAAGACTTCGAGGAGTTCTTCGTCATTTTTTAATTCCTTCCTTGGTTGAGATAACCTAGAAGGAAATGAAGGTAGATGATTATCAATAGTGTTTCTTAAATCATTATTAATAGAAGAAGAAGCATTAGAAAAAGAAGAGTTAGTTTGTACCTTCTTTTCTTCTTTGGTATTTGAATCAATATTTTCTACGTTAGGATCATTTTGTGACAAAGAGATATAATCATTTTTATTCAAAATTTTGCCACTTCTTAAAATAATAGCACTCACATATGCATGCTTGGGTTGGGCGGGAAGTTTGCCCTTTCCTTCTGTTTTAAGAACGTGTTTTACTATTGATTAAACTTATCTTCTAACTCAGAAATGGATGCTTTTATGATTTCTATATCTTTTTCCATGGCTCTAGTTGAATTAACAGTTTGTTCACTCAACTTAACTGAGTTTTTCACAAAATCAGTTTTGAAACTATTTCAGGTAAGAGCTAACTTGGAGACAATCTCCTCTAGGTATGTACTGTGTGATGATGATGAGGAAGAAGAAGTGTTGATAGGTTTTGGTTATTGAGGGCCCCATCTAAAATTTGGATCGTCCCTCAATCTAGAGTTGTAGGTGGTACTCTGTGAATCATTTCTTCTGTAATCTCTCATGGCACTTACCTCTTTAAGCTTCAAGCATTGATCATTGTGATGGCCTAGAAAGGCACAAACTCTACAAGAGGCGACTTTAGAAACCTCCCTTCACAAAAGAAACAAAAATTTTAGTTAGTAAATTCACTTATTCTTTGATAGAATTATCACAAGATAAAAGAAGAATTTGAATCGAAAGTTCTAGTAGAAAAATTTTGGGAATTCTCAACCATTCTAGAAACTAAGTTCCTCGCTTCGGAAGGAATTTTATCTATCAAGGTGATTGAGGGCTATTAAAGCATTGTTTTTCTTCAACAACTGGAACTTAGTGTTTTTAAATGGTGAATGAAAATTATATTAAGTCTAGGTGATATATCACTGAGCATGTTCACAGCATGTGAGTTGCTCACTATGTCTCTTCATATCGCATGACAGTTAAGTCCTCATTGAGTACAAGTTTTTCTACTATTTGCCCAAGTGCAAGTGAAACAATAAGTTTACCTGGGTGATCCAGGATCGAACACAAGGAATTGATTCAAGATATTAGTTCTAGATTTTACTTATCATCTAGGCAGTATAAAATAAATGCAAGAACAAACTACCACTAAATGTCTACGCTTAGAGATTCTATAAGGGGGAATATGGATGCTGATATGGAAATTTGAACTAACTTGTATTCGAGAAAGAGCAAAGGAATGTTTATGCATTGTAATGATATTTAGTAATGCGACAACCTCGATGCAATATAATTCGCTCAATCAACTTATAATTAAGGTGTGTTTTTCTTAGAGTCGTTAAACACTACACGTGGTTACCTCTCAGGATCCACATAATTAAGTGTGATTAGGTGAGATATATCTAGAAGAATTTACTTATAAAACGTATAGAACTTACAATTAAGGACAGAAACCTCTTGGTGCCTAGTGTCCACACTCGTTTATCTCTCGAGATACAAATGATGGAAGTTATCTTACAAAGGAAGAGAAGGCTCTCCCTTGTGTGTGTTAGTCATGTCCTGTTACCTACCCTCTCGGGTAGTTGACGACTTATGCTGGCCAAGCGATGAGATTAGCTCAACTAATGCGATATGAACTATAAGTTAAACTTCTTATTGAAAACTTTATGAATTATAAGTTAAACTTCTTATCAAGAACTTACTACAAACCTAAAAACTAATAACACATTGACAAGTGAAAAGCCAAGAAATAATGGATTGAAAATGTATAAACATGTAATATATATTAAAGAATGTAAGCCTTCGGCCATTGTACAATATGAATAACATGTATTACAAAGAAATACAAAAATGGAAGACAAAGAAGATGGAGACAAGTTAGGGAAAATGGAAGAATGGAACCTTCACCACTCAGACTCTAAGCTTTCACTCACAGTATGACTAAGGAAAAAGGAGAAACTCTTTACAGCTGGTGGAAAGGTTATTCCTTTCCACTCTTCTCTCTAGACCTTGGCCTCTCTAGGCCTCTCTTTAGCTCATACAAGCTTCTACTTGGCCCATACAGGCATCCTTTCCATAGTGAAGAAGGAGACCTTTTATAGGCAGCTTTCGATGGGAAATTATTATTATTTTGATCATTTTAGCCCTGATAGCAGCCTTGTCACGTTATATCAACTTCAACTACCATTCTGGTCATCTAGTTAATCTTCCTCACGTGATGATATAGTTCCTCGCTTAGAAGTGTTAGTCACCAAATAAGTGCCCATCGCGTAGCCCTTGCCGAGATGTCCCCTACGATTCACTAGTTTCTTTCTTACTAATCATCCTGTGTTAAGAAATGAAAATCACGTAAAATAGGCATAATGCTTATGTAAGATGTATTTCTAAATACTTATGAATTTACAAGATAAGTTACGCATTTTGATCCTCTTTTTGTGCTTTTGGCTTTATTATTTTAATAAAAGAGGCTATAATAACAGGTATTTATACACGTTATCACAAGGCCCCTCCCGAAGCGGCATTAATTGAGTCTCTATCTAATGGCAACAATCCCAAGTAAAAAAATTTCATAATGTCCCTTTTGGTCAATTGATTATATGACAACCTAGCACATAGTTTGTTATACCTCTCCTAATATTCAAATAATGTTTCATTTATGAGATTGCTTAGCATCATAGATTTCTTTTAAAATCGATTGAGCTCTAGTAATTGGAAAAAAAATTCTAAGAATTTTTTCTTAAGTTGTTCCCATGAAGTTATGGTTTGGGCTCCAGGTTTATAAGCCATCTTTTGGCACTATTGGCAAGGGAAAAGGCAAATGTCCTAGTGACAAATTTCTAGAAAAAAATTGGAGAGTTTTTATGGAGTTTAGAGGTAATTTTTTGAATTGATTATAAATTGATGGGGAATTTAAGGTATTTAAATAAAAAATGGGAAATAACAGTCTGATGGATTCAAAACTGTAACCTAAAGTATTTGGTGCGCGTGTTTTTGACAGAAAAATGGAGACTTTTTGGATAGTTGGCAATTATTAACAAGATTGCCATTAAAAAATATAAAGAAAAAAAAGAAATAAGGGAGTTGAGGTTCGAACTTGGGTGGCTGAGGAGGCAGACAGAGCCAGGTGATGATAAGTGGCACAAGGAGATTGGCATAATCGGGCGAAGATGCACAAGAAGAAATTTCAAGTAAATTGAATTTTAACTTCTCGTTAAGTGAGGCTCAAATAAATGACATTTGGAACACGTGCAAAGGATATCAAAACGATGGCCTTTTGTGTTAAGTAAAATGTAGAAAATAAACACTTCGCTTGGGGTTCAAACTGGTGAACTAATGGTGGCAAATTTCTGGAAAAAAAATTGGAGAAAGTTTTTATGGAGTTTGGAGGTGATTTTGTGAATTGATTATGAATTAATGGAGAATTTAGGATAATAAAGAAAAAATGGGAAATAACCGTGAGCTGGATTCAGAACTACAACCTAAAGGGCTTGGCACGGGTGTTTTTTATGAAAAAATGGGGACTTTTTGGATAGTTCACAACTATTTGCAAAATTGCCATTAAAAAATATGAAGAAATAAGAAATAATAGAGTTAAGGTTCGAACTCGAGTGGCTGAGGAGGCGCGTGCAGCCTGAAGATGACATATGGCAAAAGAAGATTGGCAAAAGCTGGTGAAGACGTGCACAGAGAAATTTCAAGTAAAATGAATTTTAACTTTGCATTGAGTGAGGCTCAAACCGATGATGTCTGCAATAGGTACAAAGGATATAAAAAACAATGACATTTTGCGTTAAAAAAATGTAGAAAATAAACGCTTCGCTTGGGGTTCGAACGCGTGAACTAAGGGTGGCAAATTTCTAAAAAAAAAGTTGGATAGAATTTTTATGGAGTTTGATGGTGATTTTGTAAATTGATTATGAATTGATCAGGAATGTAGAGTATTTAAAGAAAAAATTTGAAATAATTGTCGTCTGGATTCGAAACCGTAACCTAAAGGGCTTGGCAGACGTGTTTTTGACAGAAAAATAGAGACCTTTTGGATTGTTGGCAATTATTTGCAAGATTAAAATTAAAAGATATGAAGGAAAGAAGAAATAACGGAGTTAAGGTTCGAACTCGGGTGGCAGAGGAGGCGCACGCAGCTAGGAAATGACACATGGCACTAAAAGATTGGCGTAAGCCAGTAAAGAGCGCGTGGAGAAATTTCAAGTAAATCGAATTTTAAATTCACATTGAGTGAGGCTCAAACCGATGACGTCTGGGACGTGCACAGAGGATATAAAAAACAATGGCATTTTGTGTTAAGAAAAATATAGAAAATAAACGCTTCGCTTGGGGTTTGAACTCATGAACTAAAGGTGGCAAATTTCTGGAAAAAAATTGAAGAGAGTTTATATGGAGTTTGGAAGTGATATTGTGAATTGATGGGGAATTTATGGGGAATTTAGGGTATTTAAAGAAAGAATTGAAAATAACTATCGGCTAAATTTGACACCGCAACCTAAAGGGCTTGGCGTGCGTGTTTTTTACAAAAAAATGGGAACTTTTTGGATAGTTGGCAATTATTTGCAGAATTGCCATGAAAAAATATGAAGAAAAAAAAATAATGGAGTAAAGGTTCGAAGTCGGATTGCTCAAAGGCACATACAACCAGGAGATGACACGTGGTGCAAGTAGAATAGCTTAAGCGAGTGAAGACGCGTGTCGAGAAATTTCAAGTAAATCAAATTTTAACTTCAGGTTGAATGAGGCTTGAACCGATGATATCTAGAACGTGCGTAAAGGATATCAAAAGATGATGTTTTGCGTTACAAAAAATATAGAAAACAAACGCTTAGCTTGAGGTTCAAACTCGTGAACTAATGGTGGCAAATTTCTGGAAAAAAATTGGAGAGAGTTTTTATGGAGTTTGGAGGTGATTATGTGAATTGATTATTAATTGATGAGGAATTTAGGGTATTTAAATAAAAATGGGAAATAATAGTCGGCTGGATTAGAAACCGCAACCTAAAGGGCTTGGCGCATGTGTTTTTGAGAAAAAAATGAGGCCTTTTGGGATAGTTGGCAATTATGTGCAAGATTTCCATTAAAATATGAAGAAAAAAAGAAATAATAAAGTTAAGGTTCAAACTCGGATGGCTGAGGAGGCGCACGCAGCTAGGAGAAACATGTGGCATAAGGAGATTGGTGGAAGCGGGTGAAGATAGGCGTGGACAAATTTCAAGTAAATTGAATTTTAACTTCGCGTTGAGTGAGGCTCGAATCAACTTTACTGGGACGTACGCCAAGGATATCAAATGTCAGCATTTTTCATTAAGAAAAATGTAGAAAATAAGCTATCGTTTTGGGTTCGAACTCATGAACTAAGGGTGTCAAATTTTTGGAAAAAAAAAAATTGGAGAGTTTTATGGAGTTTAATGGTGATTTTGTGAATTTATGGGGAATTTTGGGTAGTTAAAGAAAAAATGGAAAACAACTGTTAGCTAGATTCGAAATCCCAACCTAAAGGACTTGGCACGTGTGTTTTTTATGAAAAAATGGGGACGTTTTGGATAGTTGGAAATTATTTGCAAGATTTCCATTAAAAATATGAAGAAAAAAAGAAATAATGGAGTTAAGGTTCGAACTTAGGTGGCTGAGAAGGCGAGTACAGCCAGGAGATGACACATGATGCAAGGAGATTGGCAGATCCAGGTGAAGACGTGCATGGAGAAATTTCATGTAAATCGAATTTTAACTTTGCATTGAGTGAGGCTTAAACTAATGATGTTTAGGACGCACGCGCGCAGGATATCAAAACAATGGTGTTTTGCGTTAGGAAAAATATAGAAAATAAACGCTTCTCTTGGGGTTCGAACTCATGAACTAAAGGTGGAAAATTTCTTGAAAAAAAAATTAATAGAATTTTTATGGAGTTTGGAGGTGATTTTGTGAATTGATTATGAATTGATCGAGAATTTAGAGTATTTAAAGAAAAATTTGAAATAACTGTCGGCTGGATTCAAAATTGTAACCTAAAGGGTTTGGCAGGCGTGTTTTTAACGAAATAACGAAGTTAAGGTTCAAACTCGGGTAGTTGAGAAGGTGCACGCAGCCAGGAGATGACACATGGCACAAGGAGTTAGCAGAAGCAGGGAAGACGAGTGTAGAGAAATTTTAAGTAAATCAAATTTTAACTCTATGTTGAGTGGGCTCGAATCAATGATGTTCGGGATGTATGCACAAAGGATATCAAAATGACGTCGTTTTGTGTTAATAAAAATCCAGAAAATAAACTCTTTGCTTGGGGTTCGAACTAGTGAACTAAGGTTGGCTCGCGAGTGGAGGTTTATTCATATCTTTTAAATATTAACCAAATTTCCCCTAAGTTTCAAATTAACTGTTCTTCTTCGTTTGAACTTTATTTAAGTGTTTTCACAACGTCCCTAGTTGTACATAGTAGGAATCTGCATATTGATTTCATCTTCAGGTGGAAATCCCTCGTATTCGAGAGCATATTAGACTCGACATCAGTGAATATCTTTACATATGCCCCCGTTCTGAGATCTTTCCTGAACATATACGACAACTCATTATAATAGTGGAAAGACTTGTTCAGAAGGCCCTTCGCTTCGTATGGGTCTATTAAAAAAGTAAAAAATAATTGTCAATTTTTATTCCATTACAAGTGAATAATGGTTCCATTTACTTATTTTTCTACCTTGACCCAACTATCAAACATGCCCTTCTAAGCAATTATACACTTAGCATCGTCGTTCCATCTAAACCCACTGTAAGCTGGGCCTTGCATTTCAGTAATTTTCTGAGTGTCTCTTCAAAGACTTGATACAACATTCAATAACAATGGTCGTTTTGATATTGCATCCTAGTACATTATCCACTATCATTCTAACAAGTTGTGCCAGGTAATCGGGTTTGAAAGTCATGTTGTCTAACCTCAACCCTTCCATCAAGACCAAGTTGACAAGGCAGTCAATGAGGGTAGACTTCTCCTCCTTGGTCCATGGATGTTTCGAGGACCTTGACGAGTTGTCCATATTGAAAAATGAATGGAACAAAAAGAAATTGTAAATGCATTATGTAGAGAATGAGTAAACACATGGGAAAAAATCCATCGTCTTGTCTATCATAGGTTAGCGTTTCATTAATTTTTTTCATACACACATACATTCAGCATATGACAAGAGTTTCCATATTTATAAGATTAAAATAATGCGCTACTATTGGAACACAATGGGTACTACTAACTATGCAACCTTCATTCACTGAACATCTCTTTAGCTAGGTCATCCTTCTACTGACTTCATTCGTTAGAGGTCTCAATGTAGTGAATGTCATCACTTGCCGTTGTGGCATAGGTTGAGTCACTCTCATCGATGTCCTCTAATATATCAACATTCGTCATCTCTTTATTTATAAGGTTATGCAGTAGACAAAATGCCAGAATCGTGCAATGTTAGACTTAAACGAGATAGTATGACTTTCCGTGAAGGATTGCCCATTAACTCTTTAATAGACTAAAAGCTTTTTCAATAACATTTTGTGCGGAAGAATGTTTCATGTTGACGAACTCTTTCGTTGTTGTTGGTGCATTTCTAGCTCCACGCCACTCCTGCAGGTGGTATTTTTGTCCTCTGTACGGAGCCATAAATCCCTTTACATTGGGGTACCTCACGTCATTTAGGTAGTAATACCCTGTTATGATATCGACTGTGTTAAATTTTGTAATTAAGGGAATTTAAAATAAAGATTCCTGAAGTAGTAGTTATGGTTACCCTTTACAACCTTCAGTCCATTGAGTCTTGAAATAACATCTCGAAGGATGCGTAAGTCAGCTGCGGATCCTTCCCAGTCAGCTAAGACGAATACGAAATCTCCTTTTTGTCGCATACTTCGAGGATGTTTGTGGCAACTTCATCCTTCTGCATTCTATACCTAGGTCGATCATTTGTTGCCACGTTCA
>JBBPDI010090262.1:0-28139 GCA_037974545.1 Cucumis variabilis | reverse complement strand
GGCAATATACACTGACCAAGTGTAGAATGTAGCTCAGCTAACAAACTAAGCAGCAAAAATAGAGTCGTTTGTTTAAACTTAATAGTTTCACATGTGTATGGTACAACTTCAATACGTCACTAAGTCAAGTCATTGCACGTAATGCACTCATCATAACTTTCTATATTGCATGCTTTAATTCTAATTGATGAGTCATGGGTCATGATGATAGCATTTGAGATGCTCACTATGTACCTCATCATCGTGTGATACATAAGTCCTCGTTGAGTACAAGTTTTTCTATTGCTTGTCCAAGTGCAAGTGAAACAATAGGTTTACCTGGATGATCCAGAGTCAAACACAGGAAATTACTTCCAGACTTAGTTATAGGGTCCACTTATCGTTTAGGCATTATGACAACTAAGTAAAAAGAATAGAAAGAGAATTAGAACTACTTGCTTACACCTACAAACTCATGCACAGAGAATAAATTATGGCGAGATAGAAGATTGAGCGAATAAATTGCGTTAAGGAAGGTGGTGAAGGAGGGTCTCATGCTATCAGGCGAATAAGCTATATGGCTACCTCAATGCGATATAACTCTCCTTGGTATCTTATGATTAAGTCGTGCTCCTCTCGAATTCATGAAATGCCACACTTGGTCTCCTTTCAAGATCCAAATGACTAAGACAAGCTAAGCGCTTTATATCTAGTAATACTTATTTATTCTACTTAGAGCACTTCACGTTTAAGGACAATAACCTTTCAATGTCTATAGTTCACACATGTTCATCTTTCAGGATAAAAATGAAGGAAGTCCTCTTGCAGGGTTGAGAAAATTCTACCTTACGTGCATTAGCCACGTCCTTACTGCTCACCCTCTCGGGTAGTTTTTGACATACACTGACCAAGTGTATAATGTAGGTCAGCTAACACACTAAGTTGTATAAATAAATATTACTTATTGAGAACACGTTATATACATAAACTAAAAATAACACAATCACAAGTGAGTAGTATAGGCATGAATGGATTGAAAGTGTATAAAGATACATTGTATTAAAGAATGAAGGCCTTCGGCCAATGTACAATATAACTTAATATAATGTAAAGAAATTGTAAATGGAAAGAGGAAGAAAGTGAAATACAAGTTAGGAGGACAGAAGGATGAACTCTTCTCCTCTCAAACTCTAAGCTTTCGTGTTACAATCTGGTCAAAGAAGATAGAGGAGTGTCGTACACATGATGGTTAGGCTAATCCTTGCCACCAACTCTCTACGTTTTGGCCCATACTGGTCTATGTTTCTTAATAAAGGAGGAAGCAGTATATAGACAATTTTTGGACTTGAAACTTATTCCTCTAATTATGCCACGTCAAAAGTAGCCTGCGGTACATCCTACCATTTTCAACTATCATTCTTGTCTTCTAGTGAGCTTTCCTCATGTGATGACATGTTTCCTCGCTTGGGTTGTTAACCACCAAGCGAGTTTCCATCGTGTAGCCTCTACGTGAGATGTTCTATGTGATTTCCTCGTTTCTTCTTTTCCCACTTATCCTACATTTAAACATGGTATTCGTATAAAATAGGCATGATGCTTATGTAAGTTGTACTTCTAAATATTTATGAATTTATAACGCGAGTCACATGCTTTGATCATTTTCTTATGTGTTTTAGACTCATTATTCTAATAAAAGAAAGAGTGTATAAGAAAACGTGTTTATATGCATTATCACATAGTACTTAGTGAAAATATATCATAGACATATCTACAAATAACATAAAAACAGATGAACAATAAAGGCATGGATGGATTGAAAAGTGTATAAATATACATTTTAGTCGAGAATGAAGGCATTCAGCCATTATACAATGTAACTAAATACAATGTAACAAAAGAATAAAATGGTGATAGAAAGAAAATGAAATAAAAGTTAGGAGAATGGAAAACGACTCTTCTCCACTCAAACTCTAAGCTTTCACGTTACAGTCTGGACAGAAAAGAAGAAGAAGTGTGGTACACTCAGTGGTTAAACTAATCCTTACCACCGAACCTCTAAATTTTGGTTAACATAGACCTCTTGCCCATATAGGCACTTAGTTGGCTTATGCAGGCCCTTCTTTTGGTGCTATGGGGGATGAAGTATTTTTATAGGCAACTTTTGATGAGAAACTTCTATTTTTCTGGAACTGTCATTGCTGACTTCAGTCCTATGAAGTCAATCATACTAACTACTGTTCTTGTCTTCTAGTAAGCCTTCCTCGCGTGAGGACATGTTTCTTTGCCTGAAAATGTTATTTGTCAGGCGAGTTCCCATTGTGTTGCTTGTACGCGAGATGTACTCTATGATCTATTCCTTCCTTCTTGTCTATTGTGCGTTTAAACATGGCAATCGCATCAAACAACCATGATACGTATGTAAGATGTATTTATAAATATTTGTGTGTTTACAACATAAGTTACGTGGTTTTCTCGTCTTCTTAAGTGTTTTGACCTCGTTATTCTAGTAAAAGAGGTTATAATAACGTGTATTTATACTCGTTATCAAGTACATGATTTTATTTTCTCTAAAAAACCATTAAATTGATCACCAATTTGATCTCACAGTTATTCTAAAGCTAGAGAATAGTAGAGAAGACCCTTGTGGTTGTCTACGACTTGGAGTCAATGAAAACGATCAACAACCGAAGGAGAATTTCGAATTCAAAGATTTGTGCTCTTGAAATTATATTTTTGCTTAATTTTCAATTTCATGTTAATTAGATAAAATTAGAGTGTTTCGTCTCGATTCTTTTCCACTGCCATGCTCGTATTTCCATCAAGTTATTATAGTTGGGTTATGATGCTTGTGTTTGGGTGCAAATTATTCAGTTTGGGTTATAATAATATATGTTTGTTGTCTATATGTCTACAAGAAATATATATTTTTCCTTTTCCAATCATTTAACGAAAATTAAAATTTTTTTAATCATAAATTAAAATATTTGGTATATCATGTTTATCATGTGCGTACAAATGTTTAGAAAGTGTATTCCAAATGGTGTATCTAGTATATCAAATATCTGGAAGAAAGGTATCAATTGTATATCACAACTGAATGAAGTGTATCACAGTGCAATCGTAACAGGTAATGTATCAAGGGCAATTTAGTAGTATATCAAGTATGTATCATCGATGTATCAGGTGTATCAAGTATATATTAAATGTATCACGTGGGTTTTACATTTTTCGTCTTTTTTCTAAAAGTAAATAAATATGTGTAACGAGGAGTCTAATATTTTAAACTTATTTTTGTTAGATATGCAAGAAGTTCCAATAACTAAAAAGGCTATGGCAAATTATAAAAACGAGGGTTGAAAGTACCGCCTGGTACTCAAGACGTAGATTTTATTATAAAATGGCAACCCTTTGTGAAAGCTATGACTACCACTCACCCGGCTGCAGTTTTTGGAAACTTAATTGAAAAGAGGTATATAAACATAAACCGTCTCAACCAATTGAGAAGCCACTTGCCCTTGCCCCTGCCCCTGCCCCTAAATGAAGACGATACACTTCAACCAAACGAAACCACGCCAAGTAGTTTGACTTTAAAATATATCACTTCCAAATGGGCGTTTTTATACATATATATTTAAAAAGATGGTTAGATTTTATTCTAATGAGATGGCTAGATTTTATTATTTTTGTTTAAGTAACTAAATGTCTAGATTTCCTTTTTGTAACATAGAGAGTGAAGGAATTCATGACCATAAATCTCAAACCGCTAACACATTTTATGTCAACTGAGGCATGTATGACAACTATCCATCTAGAGTTAATCCATGTAATTGAGAGAGCAAAAAAATAGTTTTTGTAAAATTAAAGTAAAAGGAATATATACTAAAGTGATTTAAGCTTTTCAAGTAAACGAATGTGATAGATGCTGAAGGAAAAAAAAAAAGAAGCAATTTCCATGTGATATTTTATCTTTTCTTTCACACACTAGCAGAATTCAGGCCTTTAATGTCAGATAGAAAAAATGAGAAATGGACAATAATATCGTTTTTGAAAATGCAGATGATTAATGTCGGTTACATTAATGATAGAGGTTTAATGTCATTTTAAATCCCACATTAATCATCTGCCTTTTAAAAAATGACATTAATGTCCATTTCTCTCACTACTACAGAAATTGGTTTACTTGACATTAATACAATGTCAAGTAAACGTATAGTTGACGTTTTTAAAAGTGTCAAGTAATCAACTGTCAAGTATAGTCACATTACTTGACACTAAAAAACCGTCAAATATACGTTTACTTGACACTAAAAACCCGTCAAGTATACATTTACTTGACACTAAAAAATCGTCAAGTATACGTTTGCTTGACATTGTATTAACATCAAGTAATTTATCGCACTTGATATTTATTATGTGTCAAGTAAGATCGTATAAATTATGTCTTTTACGTGTCAAGTAAAATCGTATACTTGACAGTTTTTACACGTCAAGTAAGATCGTATACTTGACACTATTTACACGTCAAGTAAAATTGTATACTTGACACTTTTTACATTTCTCATTTCTCATTTCCTATATAACAATCATTGAAATAAAGACGGATTCACCAACAAAATAAATCTTCCAATCACCAATTATTTGATTCTTCAACAATAAGTGACGTAATTAACAATAATATATATAAATTACAATAATATTATACAAGTAATATAACTATTCATGTCCTTCCACAAACTAATCTCAATTTATAAAGATAAACAAAATTACTAACTATAAGACTCTAAAACATTAAATTATATTCTAACGAACCCTCAATAATTATGTCTTTTCGAGTGATAATACTTCATGGAGCCTCATAGTAACTTTCACCAAATAATTCTTGAAGCAACAACTTACAATAAAATTTATCAAGTTTTAACAAAAAAAAGAAAAACAATTCATCTTTAAAAGTTTGTAATCTGATAATCTCAACACATACACATATAAAGCGATACTATGAAAAGGTTGCACGTTGACAATGTACATGTTGTACTAACCTTCATACTATGAGGAACCCTCCAGTTAACCATTAGAACAATCATTCCTCAAGTATTTAACAACAACAATATTAGGAAGTACCTAAGAAAGACAAGGACGATCATCAATGAAGTATTTACCTAGTTAAAATACAAGAATTGTAGGTTATATTAATTATCAATTGTCTAAGAAAAAAAATAAAAGACAAATCGCAAATATGTGTTATACTCAACAAAAACTTTATCCTCAACTACTATACACAATTCAAAATCACTACTACAAAAATTGGATATTCTATTAAATGAAGAGGTGAGTACATTTCTCAGCAAACATAGATATTATAAATTTACACCTATCAACTAATCAACATTTAAAATTCATTTAGTTAATAAGGAAAATGTATCTACTAGCCAACAAGAGCTTAGCTCAATTGGCACTTGTATGTACCTGTGGACAGGAGGTCCCAGGTTCAAATCTCCACCCCAACATTTATTATAATACCTTTAAAAAAAACAAAACAAAATGAATCTAATAATATCAACGTATCGTGATTTCATATTCAAAGTTGATATTACATACAAAACAAAAAATATAGAGCTTGTTAAACAACCACAGCATCATGCATGATCAGATCTCTCAATGCACTCAAATGTAAATGGGAGTGAATATGAGCTTTTGGGAAGAAGATGTGGAGACAGTTATAGCAAGAATTTTGCTTTTTGTTTTGTCTGATATGTCAGTGTATATATTATGATTTTCAAAGCAAAATCAAACAATAATAATATGCCAAATGAAATTAATTGATGCTTAAGCTGTTTCGTAAGTTGCTTTTGATACGGTACATACACACTATACATCCGTGGATATAAAAGTTCATACATCCTCCTTTTTTTATAGTTAAGAGTTTTGTTCCCCTATACTTGCCAGTCTGGCACCCCAGACCCAGGAACATCAAGAATTTTTTATATTTATCACACCAAAAGAATCATACCTCCAAGCCGATTTGACCAAGAGATTCCAAGCCTTCGCCAATAGAGCTTCCCCTTGGGGGCACAGGTTGATATTATTTAGAAAAATAAAATTTTTGAAGGATTAATATTTTCTAATTAGAGTTTAGCAACTTTCCCTAACACAACAAGCAAACCTTAGTATGCAATAGTAAATGAACTCTTACTTCAGCGAGAGATTGAAACGTAGCTTCTCTCCAGCAACTTTCTCGAAGAATTATTGGATTTTCACTATTGCTAAATATGCAAGGCATACGACTGTCCCTCAGTCTCATAAGCACTCCATCAACTCTAAGCTGTAGAAGCAAAGTTAGAGAGGAAAATAAATGGTAAGCCAAATATCAAAAAGTGTACTCCCCATTATTATCCCTAAAGTTCTCCAACTGTCCTAACATTCTCTCATAAAAAATGCCAAGACAATGACAAGTCAATGGGCATAACATGGTTAAAAAAATCTTTAAAAAATGATGATTAAATATTCAAAATTTCAAAAGTGTAAACATACCCAGAAACGTAAAAGAAGAAACCAACCACTTGGCATGACTCTCTAAAAATGCAAACAAAAAAATGTTAAGTTCCTTGTGATATCATAGTACTTTAGAAAGAACACTACTTTCATACTAATAACACAATAATTTGGTAACTTACCACTTTCACATTTAAAAGTGATATGCCATTGTCAGCCAGCTCATCCTCATATAAGATTACCTGTTGAGTTCCAAGTACAGATATATGAAGGAAGGAAAGAATATACCATAAAGGAAGGAGTAGAACTTAAATAAAACAAAACAGGGGGGAAGAAAATTTTAATTTATACCCCAAAACTTTGGACTTGTATCAATTAAATCTCAAGATAACAACTGTATCAATTTAAAACCTAAAACTTTTATGAGTGAATCAATTGAGGCCCTTAAGAAGTGATTTATGACTATCTTCAAATATTTTTATTAATGTTCAACTCAAGATCACTGAAATAAAATTATTCTTCCCTCAAAATCCTACTAAAATAGCAAAGAAATTAATCCACAATTCTACTTAAATAAGTTGAGAAAAAAAACAGAGAAAGACACTAATAAAAGGTCATTACTGCTCATTTGCTTACAACATTTCTTTTTATTATTATGATGATCCTGCATTTAAGTATTATACGCATACAAAAATTATGCATTAACGTTCAAAAAATAGAAACCTAACAGAAGGTCTAAATTTATTCACTTACGAAAGTTAAGAGTTCTAATTGATAAAATTATTATTTTAAGGTTTGGTGATACAACCACTAGAGGAAGAGTATAAAATTGATGTTTACCCCCAAAAAATATACACACAAAACGTTTGTGTGTAGATGTGTACTTCTATTTATATGCACTGCCATATTTTAAACTTTCTACCTCATCATAAAAGAGAATAGGCTCTTTTAGTGAGAGTGAGACTAAATCAATTTTCTCCTCGCAATCCTCCCAACATAGACCATTGCTTTCTTTACATGTTTGCTCTCTTCCATGCTGATCATAATAAAAAAAAAATACTAGTTACTGACACAACAATTGCATTCTTCAGTCAGAAATCAAATGCCCTTGCAAACATATTCACGGTTTAAATTGATGCTCAATGTAAATTTACCAAAGAAGGAGCAATAAATAAGAAAATTTTAATCTCACTAAAAATATTAACAATTAACAGTTTAAATTGTTGATACCTTTTGAATTTCCATTTCGCAGCTGCAAGAACCTCGTGGGCAGTGGCTAGTGGAGATAGAGATGGTGAAAATGGCATGGGTGTGAGGGTTTCGAGAAAAATGGGTAAAATGAAAATAGAAGAGGAGGATTTGGACAGGAAGGGGAAAAATGAAAAGAGAAGAGGAGGGTTTGGAGAGAAAGGGGGGAAATGGAAAGAGAAGAGGAGAAAGGGGGAAAATGAAAAGAGAAGAGGAGGGAGAAATTTTTTTAATAGATTTAATTTATTAAATAATGTTTAATAAGTTTATTTTCATAAATTTAGTTTAATAAGTTTATTTTCATAAATTTATTTAATGAAATGAAGGAAATAAAAATATTTTTATATTTTTATACTTGTCAAAATAAAAATGGTAATTATACTTGACGTTGTTTTTGCGTCAAGTAAATATTAACTATACTTGATGTGAAAAAAGCGTCAAGTAAAAGATAACGTAAAATAATTAAAAAAAAATTATAAAAATTTTGATTTTTTCAAACTATACTTGACGTTTTGTTCACGTCAAGTAAAAGTTCGCAAAACTTAACACGAATAAAACGTCAAATAAAAGTTAACTTAAAATAGTTAAGAAAATTCCGTGAAAACTCTGCTTTTTTGAAACTATACTTAGCGTTTTTCTTTTAAAATTGTCAATATTTGACATTTATTTTAATAAAAATGTCAAGTATGTAAAAGTACCTAGTGTCAAGTAAAGTAGATTTTGTAGTAGTGTCTCTTTAATTTATTAGCTATTATTATTTATTATTTATTTATAATTTTATAAAAAGTAAAAAAACCTCTCTTACTTTACTCTTTCTCAAAATCCCCCTTCCTTCGTGATTTTTCTTCGTATCTTAAAATCTCACACTACTCTTCCCTCTCTTCTCCAAACAGCCACCGTCACCACCACCTCAGCATCCATCGTACTCAGCCTGTTCCCGTCGTGCTCAGACCTCAACACCACCCTCGTCTTTTTCATGATCTGCTCGTCACCAATAAATCAAAACCCTCGTCTCTTTCACGTTCAATTCTTCACCAACGTTGAAACCATCATCTCTTTCACGTTGTGCTCGCTACCATCGTTGATTGTTAATTGCTTTGGTTGATTCTCACACTAGGAATCGCTTGTTAACTACTTTGGTTGATTCACGACATAAAAAGGTGTATAAGGTTAATTAAGAAGTGAGTGCCTCTGTGATTTTTCTTGGTGTCCCCAAAGGAAATAATATATGAAGTTTGAGATGTAAATAAATCTTTAAAGTACTTTTCATAACTTAGTATAACCTTTTTATTGTCGGGGTAAGGTATTTGAAAAAATGCCTGAGAGATATTCATTCTTGTTCTTTCCAAAGAGTGAGTCCTTTGTCTTCTATTTCTGTCAATAGTGGTAATTGTGGTGAAGTTGATTTGAATGGTAAGCTGTTTTGATTCATTTAGTCTATCACTTGTTATGTTTTTCGTGTTTTACTCGTCAATGCCAATGTTGTATCCAAATAACTCTTACTTTATTGCATCATTGGATGTGTAAGATTGCAACTTTAGTTCTCTGACAAGAGACTAGCTGGCTCTTAAAAAACCAGCAGTCTTGGTTTAGGAATTACACCATATTGGCATTTAGCTCTAACGTACGATTACTTTTCCTTAACTTTTTGTGTTTCTAGCTTGGGCTATGATCAAATCAAATATAGAAATTATTTTGAGCTTAATCTATTCTCTTAAAGAGACACTGCACTGGCATGTGCAATCAAAATTTCATTCATTATTTTGTTCTTTAAATATTCCCCTCTTCACCCTCTCTTTTCTATATATCTCTCTCCGATATTTGATCCTTCTTAAATTCTTTTAGCAATGTAATCATGTCTATATGAATGGTGTCCTCGTTTAATTATTTTTATTTTTAATTTTTGTAGGGAATATGCTTACTTTCTTGGTTGGTTCGAAACAAGCATTTGAAGTGTCTCTAGCTGATGTAGCTAAAACACAACTTCAAGAGAAGAACGATGTTATGTTGGAGTTCCTTGTAGATGATAAAATAGAAGCTAATTAGGTCATTCATTTTGTTCTCTCTTTCTTTTAAGTTGGTTTGTGTTAGTTTCTTACCAATTGTTGAGCATTATACACCTAATATCATGAATTACAAGGCTTTTGTTTGGATCACTTTATTGTAATATAATATTTAAACATTACGATCACAAAAAGATTCTTTGATGGAGATAAGTTTTCACTTGTATACTTGTAAGTATTTGAAATAAATGGAAATGGAAAAGATCGAACCATTCTTCTTTTAATTGTATACTTGTAAGTAATTGTCAATGAAGAGTAGGATAAAGGACGAGCTGAGAGTGATGTATGGATGGGACATATATTTGGTTGATCCATGCACCTCAAATATAGTTGCTTGTTCTGCTAAGGGATTTGTGATTTCTTTGTAAGCTTCCCTATCTTGTTTCCTACTAAAACATATGTTTTTCTTATTTCATGTTTTATTTGAAGCAATATTTATTTGTTGATTTGGTAAGACAGGTGTGAAATCTTTGGTGTAATATTTAGTTTATAAGCAATATTTATGTTTCCTTATCATTTTTTATTTAAATGTAACATTGACTTTACAACGTCCATAGTTTTAATCGCAAAAAAAATGTTTATGGGTTTTATAAAATAAGAATGATGCTTCATGGAGCACCTCATTGATGATAAGTAAGTGCCTCTATCTTATTGGTTAGTTCAATGAAAAAGAGAAGCAAACTGATAAAAGGAAAAGGTACTTAGAGATAATGGAGTTATTATTTTACATTTGACCTCCATTAGCATCTCAACAATCAATAAATATTCAAGCATGGACCAGAATTCTTGTGACAATGATGGAAGGATATCTACTGGTCTATTTTCTGCTAAATTCCAAGAATATTTTTCAAAGTTGAGATGTTGCCTTCAGAATGCGAGTTTAGCCAATGAAGGTATCACACCTCTCTCTCTTTAGGATTCCATGCAAAATTTTAAGTGTTGAGATTTAGATAGTTTTGTTTGCCAGTATTTATAATGCTTCTTTACGTTATTAATTTGTACACTTTCCCCATTTATTTTATAGATATGTTTCTTCAACTTTGTCTAATTTAGATTATTTTTGTTTATTTTCAGTATCTGACATGAGTGCTTTTCTAAGTAAGAGTGACACTTGTTTGAGATTACTAGTAACAGAAGAGTGAAAAATTTTCAAATTTTGTATAGTTTGATTTCTCTTCCTTTCCTTTTATCTATCATAATGAGATTAGTTTCTCACTTAATAAAAGAAGTATACAAGTAATAACTAAAATGTAGCACATATGATGTCAAAGGTTCTATAAAATTGTACATGGTAAAGAAAGAGAAATTAGTAATTTTGTTGCTCATATTACATAGACTTTATGGAGCATGATTTCTTATTTTCGCTAATAAGCAGGATATATCACATAACGAATACTGCAATAGAAGAAATTGCTGCAATTGAGTATAATTAGTCAGGGCCTCATCTTTGTGACAAGATCTTGAAGATGGTCATTTGTGGAGCGTCTTGCCTATTACTGGTTGCAGTTTTAATTTGTTATTGCTTTCTCAATGTATTTTTTTTATTTTTTTATTGCAAAGAATGATCAATGTAATAGTTAAACTTCTCACTTTCTTTGTGTTTGGAGCCAAGTTGTACATATAAACGTATTAAAATTTCATTTTGTATTTATACAAGTAAAAGATTTCATTTTTAACTATTTGGTGTCATAAAAATGGACAATAATGCAACAATTTAATAAAAATAAATTCAAAAACCTAGTTCCAAAAATAAGGCTTTGATGTTGTTTTAAAATAGACATTAAAGAGGCCTTTAATGTTGGTTTAAAAAGGACATCAAAGGCTTCTTTAATGTCATTTTTGATGTCGTTTTTAACCCGACATCAAAGTTCCACCGACATTAAAGGCCTTCAATAACACTATAAAAATGCCGGTTTAGAAACGACATTAAAGGCCTTTAATGTCGTTTTTAAACTGACATTAATGAGGACTTTAATATCGTTTCTAAACCGACATCAAAGCCGAAACAACAATAAAGGCCTTTAATAAAATTAGCATAGATGTCGGTTGCAAGCTGACACTAAAGGCCATTAATGTCGATTTTAAATTGACATCAAAGCAGAAACGACATTAAAGACCTTTAATAATGTTAGCATAGATGTCAGTTGCAAACAGACACTAAAGGTCATAAATTTTGTTGATGATTATCAAACGTTTGATCATATTTACCTATTACATCACATGTCTGATATTCGTGAAAAGTTCAGAGAATATAAGACTGGATTTCATAATCAATAAGGTAAAACTATAAACGCATTTCGATAAGATCGAGGTGGAGAGTATGTGGACTTACGATTCCAAGACTATTTTATAGAGCATGGAATTTAGTCACAACTCTTTACACCTAGTACCTCTAAGCAAAACAATGTATCAGAATGTAGAATCAAATCTTGTTGGACATGGTTTGCTCTATGATGAGCTTTGCTCTAATAAGGATTTTGTATCAGAAAATACAACATTTTAGAGGAAGAAAGCGTCTGCGATCATCAAATTTGACTAAATTAATATTGAATAGGATTTCCAAATACTTTACAGATAAACCTAGTTCATCCACTAAAGTAGTATAAAACTAGAGAATCTTGTTAGTCACATCCTTCTCAAGAGTTGAGAGTGCCTCGACATAGTGGGAGGATTGTACATTATCAAAAGGAATGTAAGGAGAAAGGTAAAGTAGGCGAAGAACAAACTCAAGCAGAAGTGTTGTCTCACTCAGTACAACAACATATGTGAGGAGGTAAAATATTAGACAAAGGAAAGAAGGTTTTAGACAGAATTTTGAGGACGAAACTCTTGAAGGTAAGGAGATTTGTGAGACCCATGTTTGAATAAAAAAGGCAACTTTGGAAATAAGAAGTTAACTAATAATATTGAAGATGTCATTTTAGGCAATTATGTATTTTAAAGAGTTAGCCCTAAACATTTTGTTGGATATTCCCACTAACACATAGTGGGATAAGTGGTTATATAAGATGTAAAGACCTAGCCTACTAAGTTTGACTAATGGTAAATGGAATGTTAGGTGTTGAGATTTTATGAATAGATTACATGCATTTTTTCATGTAATTTGGTTTTAAATACATTTCGAATCACAAAATAAAACTAAATCTTTTTTTATCTCCCCAAGTCTCAACCATAATTAATCACTCCTTCAATTTTTATATCTCTCTTAATTCTTTTACCTAATCAGGTCCAACAAGTTGGTTCTATGTCTGAAGAATAGCGGGTCAGCATTTATGGTGCTCTCCTGTTCTAGTTCGTGAGGAGATTACGAGGAATGGGGAAACTTCGAAGCTATGTTTTTTATTAACGCTTGTTTTGTTTATTAGGGTAATTTTGATGCATGTTAATTTCTAAATACTTTAGATGCAATTAGGGTAAAAATTGGTCTGTATTTCTGTTGCGAATGTCTCTTGTTCAAGTATGTGGTATAAAAGCATGCTAAATTACACAATTGCATATGGTGGGTCTTTCAATTTATTTGAGAAATTGTGGGTTGAACTAAAATGGATATATTATAGTTTTGACTCTAAATTAAGTGTATTGTTGAATTAATTATTTTAATTAGTCCTGATTTTGTGGCTTAATTAGCATGTTTGAGGGTATTTATTTTTTAAAGAGTCTTTAGAGGTGAAATTAGGCTATAATTCTTCAACAGAGAGAGAGAAAAGTTGAATTTTTGTAAAAAAAAGGCAGCCCCAAAAAGGCCTCACAGACCCGGAAAGAGGATCCAGATCGTATTCGAGACCTGTTTCAAGTCGTCCGACCTAGAATCCTTTTTGCCTAACCCATATGTCGTCTGGCCCATTCTTTGTCTCACTCACTTTGCACGTCTATGCACCTCGAGTTTAACCTTATTCATGTGTTTTAATCTGTTCCAGACTAACTGCTCGCCCAACCTGATTTCCTATTCGAGCCAATCTGTCATTGTCACACCCCCTCTCAAATCACCTGCTCTTGATCTGAAAGGTGGCGTGATGTCAATTGAAGTCATCAACCTTTAAACAATTTCAACTGACCCTTATATGAGAACATAAAACATTTGTTAGCAGAAGTCTTCAAAATCATAGTGTAATCCATTTGAAATGACTCCTATGAGATAACAAGTAAAATGTATAAGACATGAAAGTATAACTTTTTTATAAATCATAATGGTAATACTTTTAATAAATCATTTCCATTCGTGACTTAAAATTGTTTGGCCTGGCAGTAGTACGTTCAGCTCATGGAGATTCACAATCCGTACCTAGAAAAAGGATTTTTTTTAAAGAGCAAGTCAGACTACTTAGTGTAATAGTTTTATAAACAAGTTTTCATAAAAAAATTTAGCATAAAACTAAAGATAATAAAATTTATCGTAAACATTTATTTTGTAACATGAAACTTTAATTATTGAACTTTTGCATAGCTTTCAAAAGACACGATCAATGGCTACAGGCAATATTAAACTTCTTCATCATAAGATGGAACAATCGATAAGAAAGCACTTTCACTGTAATCTTCCTCCTTTAAGGCATAAAATATACCCTTCCTGATGACCCATAAACTATAGGCTTGTTAATGAGTTGAAATCATATAAAGTTAACCCTATAATCAGTATAAAATTAACCACATGTATACAATAGATCTCATGGAATATTTGGGATAAGATGAAACATATTCAAAAACATTGAAATATTTCCTTTGCTTTAATCATTAAATCATTCAAACATAACATAACTTGAAACATTATGTGTCTTCTCACCTAGCACATGACAACCATGTTAACCTCTTTAAGTAAAAGTCTTCTCGCAACCATGTTTTTCCATGTTTAACCTTGGCCGCCAACATTTGCTTACTAACCTCTTAAGTCATCTCGTCAAGCACCTTCTTGCCTAGCCATCCGCTCCTCTACTAACACCTCTAAATCATTCATCTCGCCTAGCAAGTCCAAGGTTACCAAGCCACTTGAAACGCTTAAAAATCTATCCTTAGAGGTTATTTTCCATAATTTGGCTCCTAGCATATGAATCAAAACGCCTAGCTTTGGAAGTTCTCAACCCTCTTTGGCCGCCCAATGCATGTCACTCAAGAGGCTATTTAGTGTCATTTGGTTGTCCACTTAACTTCTAAACACCTAGAACTTCCTCCTTTAAACACCTACCTAATATTTTCACAACTTTTCCTTCCTTCATCACATTATGCATTGTCTTTAACATTTGTAAACAAGTTCCAATGGTCTTAGAAAATTTGGGGTTTCATAGTCCTGATCTGCACATGAGATATAGTGGTGGATTTAGGCCGACTTAAACCTAATTGGTTGGATTTGGGAACAGTTTAATGAATTTTAGGTCGGTTCACACAAAATTGGGTGTGTTTTCAGCTGGTTCGAGTGGTTTGGAAGCTGTAATATTTTACTTCACTAAATTATTATTGTAATAATTTAGTACTTAGCTTAGTTTAGGAGCCAAAACTAGTCTATTCTAGTGTGTTTTAATTAATTATGCGTGTGATTTATGTTTTAATTAAAATTAAAATTGTATGTGTATAAAGTATGCCATATAGATTTAAAATGCAATCATAGGTTAACATGTTTATGCATTAACATTTGTTAACAAAACACCAAAATATTTGTGTCCCATGTAACAAAAACAAAAAACCCATGAAGCCGATAAAATATTTTAATAAATTCAAGACATGCTTTTTGTTTTGAACCATTCATCACTTCTTTTTCTTTTTCTTCTTTTCGATTTATTCATCTTCTCTTCCAGATTTTTTTATGTTTCACCCGAAACTGTACTACGATGATAACACCGAAGTAGTAGGAATAGGATGAGATTTTGTTACAACCTTGAAATATTCTTATTGCAAAATCTTATTTCCAACTTCTTTTAAACTATTAACACTCAAAACGCAACAGTGGACAAGAAACGCCAATCAAAGTAAATACAAAGTAAACGTAAACATTATTAATAACAGGTGTTTCATATGTTATTGCAATACTTTGACCAAAAATAACCAAGGCTTAACTATTTCTAAAACGCCTTGAATTACCTCGCCGCAAAACCTTCAACCTCCTTCTCTACTTGGCCTAAACGCCTGATCCTAAAAGATAGATTTTTAAAATATAAGTCTAAAAGAATTAGTGAGGTTTTATAAATCTTTTTCGCAATGCCTTTTTATTTTTTCAACCATCATTTCGCATAAACAACTTCAAATAAACATACATTATTTAACAATCATTCCTTTCACCAAGGATTCTGAATCATTCTCTACGCTTGGTCTCATTACCTCGCGTTTGACTACTATATCTACAACATTCGAGAACATACCGATTCGTCCTTATTGCTCAAGCTGTTAAGTTTTATATGCACCTATCAACGCATAAGCCAACTTTTTATCACCATGTAGTCCGTACACCCCATGGTGGCCTTGACTCTTTATGTACACATAAAAGTTAGTATTATCTCAAGGAACCAACTAATGGTTTGAAAACCATTTCATAGCAATGAAATCATAATCTTCAAATCAAGCTTTAACATTAAAAATCATGCTTGAACACATATAAACTTTTTCTTAGAAATCTCTTTTTCAAACACTTTCTCACTTGAAATCATCTGTCAAAATAGTAAAGGAAAATCACAAGAAAGATTTTCACATATAAACATTTAAGAAAGTCACTCACGAACTTTACTAAAGACTTCCTTCTTCTTCTTCTCGTAAACATCTTCTCGCGTGGTGAAACCAATAACACTTCAACATTTTAACAAAACTCTCATCATCCCCTTCTTGGTTAACCAAATCCTCTTATTTATAGAGCCCTTAAACTAACTTAGTCATACATAAACTCTTCTCAGTTTACTAACTCATGCTTAAACTTTACACATATAAATTTAATACTCAACCCACCCATGCTTAACTTGTTAATCTTATACATTAACCCTTGTCAAATCAGATTTAACATTTTCTTCGTCAAACCTTACTTCTCACCTAATCCCATAGTGCAAATAACTTTTACTTAACACTTTTTTTGAATAGCCATATCACGTGGTTATATTTTTACAATAAACCTTCCTCGCGAACCAACCAACTTTTATTCGCTTAAAATAGTTATCGCGAACTTAAACTTCAAGGCTTCCTGGCAAACTTTTTCATTGTGAGACCCTTGGTTCTTATCGCGAAGACTACCCAAACACCTAGTCGTTTTAGTAAAAAATTCACTTCTTAACTTACATGAAGACTTTCTTTTGAGAGCGTTTAGACTTATAGATTCTATTGCAAATCCTTCTTTTCTCAAAACTTCCTCGCGAATTAAATTCTTAATCGCAAAATTTATACTAGCCATAAAAAATTTAACGCTTAAGCCTTTCCGCGGATTTAATCAAACGCCAACTTCTTTAATCCTTAGCCAAATTTTACTTTCTATACACAAATTAAAACAGGTTTCACACTTTAGCTCCTCTTCCCGATATTCATCGACTAGAATGATTCGTCACTTCTCCTTCTTTCTTCATCTTCTCTTTATTTCTTCTAGAATATCAAGATCATTTAAATATCAGTTTGATCGCTTAGCTAGTCAATACAAACGTTTAGCATTGTTAACATAATCATTTAGATATGAAGCCTCTTTCGCATCGTTAAAAAAGAACTACACAATTGTATGGATATGTTCACAACAATTGCTTACCATCATCAACACAACCATTTAGCATGGTCAACACGATTATTTGGATTTTAAGTCTTTTTTCCATAGTTTAAACAGAACTACACAATCGTGTAAATATGATCTAAACGATCGCTTACCATAGTTAACACAATTATTTAGAATTATTAACACAATCGTTTAGATTTGAAGCCTTTCTCATGTCGTTTAAAAAAAACTACATGATAGTATGGATATGATCAAAACAATTGCTTACCATAGCGAATTTATTATGCAAAAAGTAAATAATTATGCAGAGTATGTAGGCAATGTCATTAATAAACACAAGTATATTCGAAAATGAAAATTATTGTAAAAGGGTGCTTACCTAGATTCGCTTTGACAATAAATATTTGTAGTTTATACTTTACTACTACTATAGATAGTAAGCACGAGTGTCAAACCCAATGGAGTGAAGCTAAGTAAAATTTCTTGAATAAAGGCTTCAAAGAGATGCGATTATTAATAAAAAGAAAAGAAAAGCATTGAAAACAATTTAGGGGAAATTAAAAAAGACCAAGTATTGAGGGGAAATTTAATTTGCAAGCCCATTCACAAGAAAAAATAATTAAAGGTTGAAATTCAATAAGAAAAGTGAGGAATGAGCTTAGGCTATTGATCTATTCTTATCATTAAATCAAAGATGATTAAGAATTGAATCATAAAAAGTGGCTATGAACAAGATAATCTTTATAGACTTTAACATAGCAACAGGGGAAAAACTTTCCTCATAGTCAACCCCTTCCCTCTGGGTATACCCTTTTGCTACAAGTCTAGCTTTGATGGTCTGTACCTTCTGAGTTGAATCTCTCTTTCTCTTATAAATCCATTTGCACCCTTTAGGTTCCACCCCTTAAGGTAGATCTACAAGATACCAAACTGAATTGAATTACATAGAATCTATTTCAATGTCCATAGCTTTGACCCATTGGTTCTTGTCTGCATCATTCATTCCCTATTTATAGGACAATGGATCCACAACGCCATCATCTGGTATGACAACCTGAGTTTCAATTAAACCCAAATAACAGTTGGGTTGTGATATAATTCTCTCACTGGGTCGAGGCATTCTCCCACGATTGAAAAGGATGAGATTGACCTGATGTGGTTGTTTCATCAACTCTAAATGAGGCACGACCTTCATCAATAATGCTTGTTGATTCATTAGTAGCTTCACTTAATACTAATTTTCTTTGTAGTTTATAATCTCTTATGTGGTATCTTCTTCCAAGAAAGTAGCATTTGTTGATACAAACACTCTGTTTTCTTGTAGATTGAAGAATAGACCACTTCTCTAACAAGAGCAAATTTATTATGAAAAAAGTAAAGAATTATGCAAAGTATGTAGGCAAGGTCGTTATTAAACACAAGTTTGTTCGAAAATAAAAATTACTGTAAAATGGTACTTACCTTGTTTTGCTTTGACTAAAATCATTTCTAGTTTACCCTTTACTTGTACTGTACATAGGTGAAAGCACGGGTGTCGAACCTAAGAGAGTGTAGGCAAAGATGTTTTCTTGAATAAAATCTTCAAACAATTGAGATTAGTAACAAAACGAAAAGAAAAGCATTGAAACAATTTGGGAGAAATTAACAGACACCAAGTATTAAGGGGAAATTTATATTGTAACTCGATTCACAAGAAAAAAATTAAATATTGAAATTCAATAAGAAAAGTGAGGAATGGGCTTAAGTTATTAATCTACTCTTATCATTGAATCAAAGAAGATTAAGAAATGAATCATGCTTAATTAAGAGGGAATCTTTGATTTAAGGTTCTTCGCAATATCAACTTCCTTGATCTCATCAAGAATTTTGATCAAAGTTCAAGAAAAGAGATGATTTTCATAGGGGTTAGTTTAATTCTTGCAATATTAACTAAAGTCCTAACTTGTTCTTCAAAGAAAATTACAAGTTCATTCATAATGTGCAATCAAAGAATTAATTTGGGAATTAACTGTGGCAAAAAATGTAATTAATTTTCAAGAATTTGGCTAGAAGAAATTCATCAAGCAACATTCAATTTCAAGAATTGGGAAACAATCAAGAATCAAGTAAATTTTTGTGTAAGAAAAAGCAGTCCAATTAATCTTGCATTAATTGTGATATGTATTTTGCATACAGAGATTGAATCGAAATCTAAAATCAAGAAAGAAATTGACTAAAATTATAGGAATTGATACAAGGGTTTAATTCTTGATAGAAAAATTGTGGATTCCAACAAAATAATTTACAATAAAATCAAGATTGACTCAAAGTCTAATTACATGAAAAATTAAAGAAGACAAATTCTCAAAGAACGGATTAACCTAAGCCCACTTACCTCAAGAATTTTAGCCCTCCATCATCAAGATTTCTGGAATTTTAATTGATGAGGAAAAATGGCAGAATAGGGGTAAAGATTTTGGAAATTAAGAGAAATTTAGA
Source organism: Cucumis variabilis (assembly GCA_037974545.1). Classification (NCBI taxonomy): domain Eukaryota; kingdom Viridiplantae; phylum Streptophyta; class Magnoliopsida; order Cucurbitales; family Cucurbitaceae; genus Cucumis; species Cucumis variabilis. The sequence continues at coordinate 8,216 of JBBPDI010090262.1, read as the reverse complement.
AGAATTGGGGTAATTTTGGAGAAAATAGTGAATTGATTGTTGTGTAATTAGGGGTTATTAGAGGTATTTATAGAAAAGAATGGATATAACCATGTCTTGGGCTCGAATTCATCACCTCAAGGCTCAGGCATGCGTGCATTTGACAGAAATTGAGAAAAATTTCAAAAAGTTAGGTTTTAATTACAAGTTTGCCATTGGAAAAATGAAGAAAAAATGAATTTGCAGTGGCTGAGGCGCACAGAGCATCATTTGAGGACACGTGATAACAATGGAGACGCGGGGTCGGGAAGATGCGCATGGGTTGAATGAATTAAATTTGATTTATTTTGCATTTGGATGCAATCGAACCGAAGACGCGCACGAGTGTAGCTCAAAACGATGGCATTTTCTCTTAAGGATATCCAAAAATAATACATGTCTGGTGAGGTTCAAACTTGTGAGTCCAGGTGAAGTTAATTCGCGCGTGTAGGGCTGACACGTGTCAAGGGTTATTTACTAAAATGCCCCTGATGTTTAAGTTGCCCGTTCTTCTTTGTCTGAACTCTGTTTTATGTAATTTTTATGTCGTTGTGTTCTTACTAGAGTCTACTTTTATATTCTGCATAAAAATATAAAAATAATGAATGTATGCATGATAAGGATTGAGAATAAGTTATTTTTAAACTGATTAATATTTGCCCCAACAAATTACCCCCACTGAAGCTTTGTTCGTTTGAGTAAAGTAATATCTAATCTCAAATAGTACTCAAGCAACATGCACAAGAGTAAACATCAACTTAAGGGAAAAACAAATAATCTTGCAAGTATATATGTGATACATTTTTAACAAGTCAACGAGGCAGCATTACTCAATGTCTAAATAGTCCATCCAAATCTATGCTTAAACTTAGTTCAATTATCAAAGAGATTACAAATTATCGATTAAGGTTCGAGTTTAACTAAGTTTGTCTGGAACAAGCATGTTTTAGAAAGACGTTGAAGTTTTGCTACTCGGATACTAAACATGCTATTAAAAGATTTAAAATACCCTTACTCGTTTTCCCCTTACTTATGGATCAGGAAGGATTCCTCCTGTTTTAAAAGCCCTCGTCAAACTAGATGTTATGTTTAGAACACTAAAAGAAGGTTGTCTAGTTTTACTTAGGTCAAAAGTGAAGTTTTCCCCCAAAGGTTTTGATAGTTAGGGAACTCAACACAATTACTTGACCTACTTGACTTCTCACTTTTTACAAGCTTTTTTTTTCTAATGCATATTGCATCGTTATATATATTTTTTTTTCTAATGCTTTTTTTTTAAAGCCTCTCTTTTTTTCTTTGGTATGCAATGCGGTAACTATGCCTTGCTAGAACTAGTGGGCTATCTTTTTATGGATATAAACTTAGTTTCTAGTTTGATTGCTCCTTCTGAGGTGATAACAAGTTTCATCAATGCCTAATCCTTTCTAAGGGATCTCGCTAGTTCTTTGTGGCTAACTCATGTTGACAAAACAAAAGTGTTAAAGCCTTCTCAACTTCTAAAGAGATGCTTGTACCCTATTTGAATTCTATCTAGGCTAGATTTGAACTAAGTGTATTATAGATTATCATAATAATGCAACAAAGAATACAAGGCTAGAAATGTATCCATGCATTTATTGTATAATATATGCAATCATTGAATCAAAGCAATCATACTATTGTCATTCAAGCATTCATATCTTAATATGGAATGGCTAAAAAGGGATTAAAACAAAAAAATGAAGATAACAACTCATTATTCGCAATATCTATTTAGAGTATTCAGATATATCTAGAATATGATAAATTACAAACCAAAGCTCAGCTCAAGGGTTGGGTAGATATGCAATTTTTGTGAAAAAGTTTGAATTTTTTTTAAAAAGTACCGCATATTCATACACATGCAAGCTAAATAAGTATCAAGAAACATGCTATCCACCAACAACTTAAAAGTTTGCTTTGTCCTTAAAGTTTTTAAAAAGTAAAGTAAAGAGAAAGATAAAGGAAAGGGAAATAGTGTACTCCCCTTAATGTATCTTGATGTTTGCTTGGTGGAAAGCTTGCATGGAGAAAGCGTTAGCTCCTCTTTGTATGCAAAGTGTGTTTTGGGTAAGGTTTATTCTTGTAAAAAGAAAGAAAATTTCTTAGTTTTATTAGAATGTAAAAACTATAAATTAGAAAGAAAAAGAAAAAGAAAGACAGAATATTAAAGAAAGCAAGTAAATTGACGCCTTGTTGCCTTAGGAAACGTAAAATTTTTAGGTCAGTTGCTTGACCGTTTATTTCACCAACTCAAGTGTAGGTGGAATGGAAGAGTGTGATCTTCCACACTTGGAATGAGTTGGGTTCTCCTTCAATGAATATTTTTTTTAGTCCATGTCCATTTACTTTGAGAACTTTTTCTGTTTTATCAATTTTAATCTCAACATCACCAAAGTAAAAAACATTAGAAAAAACAAATGGGCCAATCCACTTGGATTTTAGTTTGTCCCGCATAAAAGATAAAGATGAGTTATAAAGAAGCACTTTATCCCCTACTTTGAACTCTTTTTTAAGGATCTTTCTATCATGGTAAAGTTTGATTTTATCCTTATAGATCTTAAAGTTCTCGTAAGAACCAAGTCTATGTTCTTCTAACTCACTAAGTTCTAACAATCTATTCTTGTCGACTTCTTCAAGAGATAGATTGCACTTTATAATAGCCCAAAAAGTTTTGTATTCTAATTTTACGGAAAGATGATATGCTTTACCAAACACTAATTTAGATGGTGTTGTGCCTATGGGTGTTTTGTAAGCTGTCCTATAAGCCCAAAGGGCATCATTCAATCTAAGGCTCCAATCTTTTCTATTAAGATTAACAGTTTTATTAAGACTGGATTTTACCTCTCGATTTGAAATTTCTGTTTGGACATTCGTTTGAGGATGATATGGAGTTGAAACATAGTGTTGGACTTCGTATTTCTTCATTAATGCCCCGATGGTTTGATTTTAAAAGTGGGTTCCTTGGTCGTTTATTATGACTTTTGGAGTACCAAACCTAGAGAAGATGTTTGCAACTAACAAAGGGGAAAAACCAGAGGAAGAATTAGTTCTTGTGGGAATAGCCTCAACCCAATTGGAAACATAATCTACTGCAAGAAGAATGTAAAGACTTCAAAAGGGGAAGGAAATGGACCCATAAAATCAATACCCCAAGTGTCAAAAACCTCACAAGGTAGAATTGGTTTCAATGGCATTTCATTCCTTTTTGAAATGGAACCAAAATTTTGACATGTTTCACATGCTTTACAGTATGCATAAGAATCAACAAACAATGTTTTCCAGTAAAATCCAGAGTCTAAAATTTTTTTAGCAGTACGTTTAGGACCAAATTGTCCTCCACGTGCTCTTTTATGGTTGTTAAGGCAAATATTGATCCATTTAAAGATAGCTTATTCTCAATCCATATCATGCATATATTTATTATTTTGATATTTTGTGCAAAATATAAATGAAGACTTGGATATAAACTCAAAAACATAAAAATCACCCAATTCAGAGTTCAAACGAAAGAGAACGAGCGAATTAAACATTAGGGCCAAATTGGTAAATAATGGAAAAGTTATGACATGTGGCACTCCTCCTTCACACGCGTGCGTCACCCCTAGAATCAAATTTTTTCAAATCCTCATTCGCGTGTGCTTCAGCCGACCTTCACCACTTCGCGTTCGACACGTGTCGCCTTTCCAGCCACACGTGCGCCTCCCTTGTCCCATGTTTGAATCCGACTGGCTGCATTTTATTTTATTTTTTTGCTTCATTTTAAATGGGAAAATCGTAATAAAAACTCAAAATTGCAAAATTTTCCCAATTTTCCATCAAATAAACGTATTTTTTGGGATTAAAGGTGACGAGTTAGAGCCAATTTGATGGTTATTTCTAAAAGTTTCTATATAAACCCCTAATGACCCCTAATTTCATAATCAATTCACTATTTTCTCCAAAATTATCGCAAATTAACCAAAAGGGTAAGTACCCTTTTACAATAACTTTCATTTTCGAACATACTTATGTTTAATAACGACCTTGTATACATACTTTGCATAATTCTTTAATTCTTGTATGACAAATTTGCTCTTGTCGAAATGACGCAATTGCCAAAGAGTGGCACAACATAGCATATTTCTTGTGTGCACTTGATACTTTTGCTTATATTTTTCTTTGATAGTAATCTTTAGACAAGCATATTATATTTTTTGTTAGTCTTTCTTTGTTATATAGAGAATAAAAAAAATAGTTACATGGTATTTTGGTGGACTTGGTGACCTTGTATTCATCTAGGCTAAGCAAAGAAAAGAAAAGGCAAACTAGTTCATTAGAAAACCATTTGAACATTAGAATGGAAGATAATTCCTTAAAATTTGAAGTGAATTTTCTAACTAAACTTCTTACTTCTTTTGTGTAGGAGGAGGTTCCCAAAAATGTTTCTTGTGAAATATGTGTCTTCCAAGGCCACCAAAACGATCAATGTCTAGTGTTTAAAGAGGTAAATGTCATGGAAGGTTACAATCCCTACAACTATCGATACACTTCTTCTCCCCCATCATCACAAGGTACGTACTTAGAAGAAGAGTTAATCTCATTGTTAGCTTATTACTCAAATAATTTTATAACTGATTTTGAAAACTATTTAGCTAAATTAGTGAATATACTGTTAGTTCAACTGGAAGAATGAGAAATGATTTAGCTAAGTTGAGTGAACAAACCGTTAGTCCAACTAGATCCATGAATAATGATATGGAAATCATGAAAGCATCCATATCTAAGACAAGAAATAAGCTTTATAAATTAGTAACACACATTCTTGAAACAAAAAAATAATGACAAACTTCCCACCCAACCCTACCATGCATATGTGAATGATATTACTCTAGGAAGTCGAAGAATTTTCAATGATAATGATGATCCAAAGTCTTCTAATGATCATGTTTCCTTGTGTGCACTTGATATTTTATAATCATTGGAGACATTAGAAGAGCATGATAAATTCAATGAACTTATAGAACAAGCAACTCTAGAATATGTTGATAATAAATTTTCTAAGGAGAAACCTAGTGATGATGATCTTTCAATCTTCCTTGACTTTGTTTCTAGTATAAATGATGAGAACGCTTTGGTTGACAATGTTGCAACACGTGAACAACATGCTTTAGGTAATAATTTTTCATCTAGTAATGAACATGATCTAGGGAGAGAAGTTAAGAATGATGATGAGCATATTTTGAAAAGCATAGACATGGATAATGATTAATGAATATGACACAAGCATCCACATAGAAAACTTTGAAAAAGAGAATGATTCTTGTGAGATTTATTTGTAAAATAATGTGAGAATTCTAATTCTAATGAACTCACTTTACCTTTATAGGAAAATGGGATAGAACATAAGGTTCTTCCTTCTCACCTCAAATATGTGTTCTTAGAAGAAAAGAACACATATCCTATCATAATTTCTAAGGAGCTTGCCAAAGAACAAGAAGAAAGGTTGCTTGAAATTTCATAAACCTTTGGAATTTAAGTCAAGGATAAAAGAAAATAAAATTTATAGAAAAAGAAGGTGAAAATGCTAGGAATTTAGGTTTAGGTTTGAGAAAAAGAGAAAACCTGGAAAACTTGGCTAAATGTCAAAAGATTTGATATTGGATGTTTAGAGGTTTTGTGGGCAGCAAAGGAAGGCTAAAGAACCTCCAAAAAGCGTCAATGAACAGCAAGATGAGGCTTGAAAACCTCCAAGCTTAAGTATTTAGACGTGGACAAGGCGGCCAACACTATGGAACTAACCTCTAAAGAACATTCTCTGGTGTTTGGTGCAAGGGCTATATAGTCATGGAGATAACCTCCAAAGAGGTTATTTATGTGTTTAAACAAGGGCCACACGAGGAAGACTTGTTAGGTGATGAAGGAAAAGAGGTTAGCATGTTTGTTTTCAGGTGGCAAGAGTTAAACAAAGCTATGCGATGAGAGGTTAGTCATGCGAGGAAAACTTGCCTATGCGAGGAAGGTTAGCTAGGCGGCCAAAACTAGGCATTGAGAGGGCAGCCAACCAAGGCAAGGCTATACAAGATGATCATGGAGGTTAGCTATGCGCTTAAGACAAGTATGTGGCATGCTCTAAGCAAACAGTTTAAAGTTAATATAGGTGTCCTAATCTCATTAACATGAATTTTTGTCCCAAAGAGGACGTGGTGGAGTTGATGAGGTGTAAACACAAGCTTAAGAGGTGAGTCTAACCAAGGATTAAGTGTCACCTTAATCTTCTAAAGCACTTCTACAAATAGGTTGTTTCAGTTAAAAGTTTCTCACAACTTACTGGTACAAAATCACTTAAATTGGTCTTAAAAGTTAAAACATTTATTCTAGTTTGTGAGAGAGGGCTACTATTCAATTTGGATTCAAGAAGGTTGTGATTTGATCAAGATTAGGCGAAGAGGTTATTTTAAAGAAGAATCTGAGCAAGGTGCACTTCAAGAGAGCTCCAGGACTCATTACTTGGAATTTTGCTTTACAAATTTTAGGTTAGAAAGTTAAGAAAATTTAGAGCAACTTTGTAGAAAGAAGTTTTATTGAAAGAGTTATGACTTTTAGGTTATGAGTTTTAAAACTTGGGTCATGATTCTAGAATTAATAGTGTTCTGGGTAGTGGTAAAAAAGGCTTGCATGTGTAGGCGAGGTAGGCATACGTTTTAGGTTTAGAGGTTATTTTGGTTAGTTTGCATGCACATGACAATGCCATGGCATAGCCAAGGGGCATGGCATGTGCTCAGGCTGCACACATGATCTTGCTTTATTTAGAGTTTAACGTGTTGCACACTGTGTGCGGGGAGCACAAAATGCATGCAAATCATGCAATGGGCGTGTAGGGTAGGCGGTAGGGATGTGCATTTTAACCTTACTATAATGTTAGCACGTGGTAAGGCCCAAGGCCATAAGTGTGCAGCTAGCCCCATCCACCAATGCATTGGGCACCAATGGGCTGCTTTTGGACTATTTTATGTCGTTGTGATATTTTTGGGAATTTTAAGAAAACTTTTGGATATTTTTATGTTCGAGGGATTAATTAAGGATAAATTATGAATTTTTCAAATCAAGAAAGCTTGAAAGGAATCTCACGATCAAAGCTCTATTCAAATAACAGTGAGTAACATCGTTATTTCTAAAGTATTTATTGAACATGATTTCAAGCTTTACAAGCAATAGCTTATGAGTGACAAAAGATTTTAAATGACATATGAACATGATTTCCAAGCTACTATTTCAAGCCATGATTTATGCTAAATGTTTAGTGAAATGATATTTCAAGTTATGTTATAATTTTCATGATCAAGGAAATATTTCAATAACTTTTAAGGAAACATATCAATATTTTCAAATGTTTTTATCCTGATGGAAACGGTAGACATGCGCGGCGAAATTAGGATGAAATTTTTATTCTAATTTTAACTAAACAAGTTTAGTGATTAACATGCTTAAAAAACCCTAAAATAACAAAGATAGGGTTAAAAGAAAAACCTCACCTTTGATGTTTTTCTTTTCTTGTAATCTCCTCACGTGCTTTTCACAATCTCTTCATGAAATCAAAGTCGGGACTACCACTAGCGTTGACCAACTATTCTTCAGACATAGAATTGAGTTGTGGGACTAAAAAATGGTGAAGAAATAGATAGAGATGATATATTTGGAAGATCCTCACCTTTTGGTTTTTTCCTCTTTTTTTTCGATGTTGAGAGTCTCAAAATGAAAAGATTTTTTTTTTGTAATTCTCAAATACAAAATTAATTTTCAATTTCAAATCCAAGAGTCATTTCACTTTTTCATAAAACTTGTTTTTAAGCAAACTACATGCAAGAGCTTCCTTATCTCACCACTTGGCATTCTAAGTGGGATAGGAGTCTTGCATGCAACAAGTCACTTGTATATCACATGCATGTGATAAGCTTTCCAAATTTCAACAAGTGTTATTATTTAAATTTGTCTAAGGGTAATATGGTAATTCAACATTTAAATCAAATTTAAAGTTTGACTTTTTCAAATCCAAAGTCAACATTTTGACTTTTAACCATTTTGTCCGTCTTGACTAATTTCAACCTCCCAAGCATGAAACTTTATTCATTTCTTCAAAATTCAAATCACATTTGAATATAAAGTCGGTCAAAGTTTGATTTTTCAAAGTCAAAAGTCAA
>JBBPDI010090238.1:0-12197 GCA_037974545.1 Cucumis variabilis | reverse complement strand
AGTGGAGACTCCACTCCTTATTTGGCCCTAGAAGTTCTTAAACCCCCACAGTGGACCCAAACCCAAACTAGAATTACAGATGCTTTATGAACAAATCCCATCTTACTATTATTATATTTGTGCCTGTGCATTTGGGAGAATGGAGAAGAGAGTATCTTTATCGATTTCATTTGGTTGCTACAACTAGCGCATGCTTAAAACTTTTCCTCCTATAGAGCAAGATAATCCACCTCATTTGAGCTCTCCTCAAATATTAAATAGTCAGCATCCAAACCATCCTCATTTCCACTACCTTGATCGCTATTATAGATGCTCTCTGAAGAACTTATAAACATCGAATCAGATGTGTTGGTAGACTAACATCACTGTTAATTTTGCTTTCCAACATTTGTTTAATTTCAAAGTAATTGCAAAGAGATCCCAAAGAAGAACAAAAAAGAATTAACACAGTTAGAAGTTCTTTAAGGATGTCAGGCATAAAATTTTGAAGGATAGATCATAGTGCCAGGAATATGAATGGAAAATTAAAAGGGACTCTTGATTCATAGTAATATGGAAGAGGAGAATTATAAGGAAATTTTATGTATTTATTCGACTCCTTATTCTACATACAATGTTCCCATAATCTACCTAATCTCGATCCCACCAACTCACACTTGACTATAACAAAAACAAACTAACCAATTAATATGGCTATTAGACCCTCAAATCGTAACATTATTCCACCCCTAAAGGCTAAAACACATCTTGTTGTAGCTCTAGTATAGCACTAGAAGTGAAGAAGCCATAATTTGACGGTACCAATAACCAATTATCCATATCGTAAAACGCACCCCACAGTTAACATCTAGTGACAAACACATCCAAAGCATATATCAGTATACCCTTGTACATATTCCTCTAAAATACTTTTACTAGGGTAGGATCCCTCTCCATACCTCTAAAACTTCTAAAACCTTTGTAACTTATACACCTCCACAACTCTAAATACTGATCTCTCAACCCACCAAAAAAATGTATCAATAAAACCTAGCTGCAAGATTCATTAAAATTTCTTCTCTCAGAAATCCAGAAGCATGTCAAAAGTATCCTGAAATGTAGTTTTTGGTTAAGCTTAGTCTTATTGGTGCTCTTGTTTGATAGTTTGTTGGGTTATTCATTTTTTCTTGTTAGTTTCATTTTCTAGTTTCTTTCTCCTCCAATGGGAGATTGTAACCTGAACATACAGCTTCTTTTAAAATATATATATAAAAAAAAAGAGTGTAAATAATATAAACTCAGCTCTCTACCAAAACATTAACAAAATTTGCCTTGACCCAATTCCACTTCCTCTGTATAAATCCGCTTAGTTGTTATAAACTAAGCCAATAATCGTGACTATTATGCCTTCCAGGACAATTCTAATCAGTGAATACCTTCCTTCTGATGGAAAATCAGCCAGCAAGCATACATCAGGCCTTTCCTTCATTACTTGCTCAATTGGAATGATATTGTCCATTAAAATAGTAAATAAGAACTAGTTGATGGAATCTTAAAGTATTGTAGAAAGAAACCTAGGTCAATATTTTCTTAAATAAGAGGATGAAGATAAATAAATAGTTAAAACTATAACCAAAAAATGGGACGAAAGTTGATGTTGAGGTGAATATCCAAACAAATATTGAACCTTATAGTAAGATTTTTTCAATGAAATATCACCTTGAATTGTAGCATTTCTTACACTAATCATCCTCAAATGCCAACCCTTCCCTATTGGATATATCCTGTTTGATGAATAAGGTATCATTCAATTAAATGTTCAATTTGAACCTTTAACCAGATATTTAGAAGAAAATGATTGTCAATTTCCATCAAACTCACGAGATGTCAAAGAAACTTGAAATCTCCAGCAAGAAATGATGTCATAAAATGAGCAACTTCTATCTGCATGTGAAAAAATTATTAGCTTACAGCAATCTTTGGAAATAAGGTGTCAAAACAATACACGATCTTGACCTCTTTGAGATGCATACAGTCTCTTAAAATCAAGACCTCCAATAAATTACCACATATTATTGCCAAGGTTTCTGAGGAAAACATAGACGACATTTTAATTTATCCATAATATTTAAAAAAATGTTATAGATAGGCCAAAGACAACAGTACCTAAGAAAAATTCCAGTAATATGTTGAAAAATCAACATATTTCAACCTTTGAAGTCCTTGGATAAGTTTTCAAAGGAATAAGTTTACTGAGATTAAAAATTTCGTGGAATTACACAAGATAAGACTATCTAAGACAACCACTACCAACAATGGCCATAAACATCATGAGAAACAATCCACACAAGCAAATCAGCTACACACATAATGTTATTTTTTAGATGACAATGACACACGAAACCATTGGTTAGGAATTCCACTTGACTATTGGGCTCCGAGGGTGGTGTCATTTGTTCCAATTAGTTTCCATTGTCAAAGGCTTCAAGCTTTGTGAGGAACAGGGGTCTTCTAGTCCAAATTTAATTAAGGAAATTTGGAAAGCTAAATTTCCTAAGATGGTAAAAGTTTTTATTAGAGACGTTGCTCAAATCAGCTAGACACCTGAAATAGAGTTCAAAGAAGGTTCCCTGACAGGAGAGTCCTTAGTCTAAATGTAAAACCTTATTCTTTGTTCCTTCCATTTCTCTAGAAAGAAATAATTTTAAGTGATGTGGTGAAAGTGCTCAAAAGAAGAGGATAACTAAAATATCTAAACACAAGATTTCTAACATTTTTAAAGATCTAGGCATAAAAATATTGATTTCTTAAATGGATACGTACTTTTGTGCCAATTTTAAAATAATATCTTTTCTCTCTCCATTCAAGGTTCTTTTCACTTTAGAACCCCTACAACACAACATATTCCAGGAATGATAAGAGATGGAGAAGACAGGATGTGTCTTCTTGAAGAATCCACCAATAATAGAAAACAAGTCTAGTTACGGTAATAGCTAAGTGAGTGGATGTAAGCAAGCAAAAATGCCACAAGTCATTGTCAGAACTTGGAACTTCAAGTAAATTGTAACTATCCTATGAGATGGAACGAAAAATACTTCTAATAAATATATGAACCTATGTATATATAAATCGACCTTACTTGAACAGGATCTGTTTTATAGGTTGTACATCAGTGTCCTTGAGTTATAAAAATAAAGCTATATATATATACTAGGTAAATCAAAAGCAAAAGAGCTTATCTAGATTACCTATTATATTAAACTAATTCAAGTATGTAAAAAAAATGGGTATTATGTTATACATGGCATGCTTCATAGCAATGTCCTAAAATTCAGAATAACTAGATATAACAGTAGTTAAATTCTTAGTTAAATATGGTTGCAACAAAAGAATCTAAAATCAGTAATGGAAATAATTTATGTATGCATGCATAAGAAAATTCCTTGTAATTGCAAAGAATACCTTAACAAGTATGTGAACTTTATAATCATGGAGTTTAAATCCCCTAAGGGCTAAAGACACTAAACGAGGACACTTTTGAACTAGATCAACACATGTTGGTGATTTCAAGCTGTCATCTCTGCCTGTCATTTTGAAAATATCAATGAATAAGCAGATGACTAGCAAGGCATAAAAGAGGATATCAAATGAGAGTTTTCATAAACCTATCATAAACTTGTTTTTGAGGATTCAAAGAACAAATGTTCGACAATGGACAATAAATAAATAGAATGAGCAATCCGAAGGAGCAAGGCAAAAAACAAAGCAGATAATGAATTTAATTTTCAAAGAAAGCATCTCCTCCTAAATCTATTATCAATTATCATGCCTTTAACTGATTGTTAAATCTTAAAGAAGGGACAATATTATCATCCAATCAAAAACACCATAAACTGAGATAAAGTTATGAAGCTATCTAGAAAACATGATTGGTCTATTTGCTTATTGAAAAAACAAATAGAATAAGTTCATCGGAGTGTGAAAAATAATAATAGTGAATGAAGTTGAAAAATGACGAGAACAAGTATAATTAATCGATGATATCAATAGAAAAGGTGACACACATCAGGATAAGAGATGAAGAAATCTTAGTCCTTGATTTTTCCAAAAGGTTGAATCTGAATTACAGTTCATCAGTATCAACATTTTTAAAAAAAAAACATTATCTTCGAGCTTAAACTATTAGAAACCCAAAAAAAATTCAACTAAAGAAACTTATAGGCCGACAATTTCCAGATCAAGGAGAGGCGAGCAAGCAGATAATGCAGCACGAAGTGATGGACTATCCATTCTTTCAATGTTGTAAAGATGTAGCGTTTTTAAGAGCATCCAGTTCAGAAATAGAACTCCTTTTTCACAATGAGCGCATTCTAGACTTCAAAAGTAAGCCCATACTTAGGAGTACTGGCCCCACTCAAAGGGTTTAAGCATGATCTTGTGAGTACAGAGTTCACTAGAATCATGCCTGTGTTGCCTTAGTGTTAGCAACAACATCAAAAGTAAATGTCTTCTACATGTTGGAAGATATCAAAGGTTGTAAATAGAATAGACAAAAGATAAACATTCACCCTCACATAACATTCAATGTCCATCAAAGAGCTACAACAGAGTTTCACTAGAGATCATGCTTGTGTTGCCTCTGTGTCAACAGCAACAACATCAAAAGGAAACGTCTGCCCATTAATTGAGAAAGAATCACCAGTAACATTCTGTATTATATAATCCTCTTCATCTTCATCCTTGCACGGTAGCCTCAAGCACGCTACCACCTTAAAATCACAAACATAATTCACAGTAGGCAAAAATTCCAAACTTGAATATGAAACTAAAACTGTCATTTCATCACCCAAATTTAAGATAAAATTAAATCAAAACCCCTATAATAACATTACGTAAAGTACCTTCACACCAGAATTAGACAGCCCAGGGATGGAATTCTTAGGAACGGTCTCCATACTGAGTTTCTGCTTAAGTGAGTTAGAAGAGGGAGGCCTAGGTGGAAGCGAGTTCTTCAACTTAGCCGATAAGGGTTTGGAATTGGGAACCATAGAGTTTGGATATGATGGTGGAGCATTTTCTTTGCAAGATGACTTGGGTTTCCAAGGGGGTCTGCCGTCCTTGATCCCAATGCTGTTAGGGCTAGGAGAAGAAGATGGTGGTGGATCGGTGAGATGGGTATCTCGCAACTCACAAGATAGGGTTTCTTGGCCATCAAAATCTTCCTGGTTGAAGGATACCTTCTCATCTAATAATTTAAAGCTAATAACGTCCTTCTGTTCATCCTCAACCTCTCTCGATAAGATGTAATAGCACGATAGTCCATTGAAAAACAACTTAATTATAACATTTAAGAAGTGTCTAAACATGGTTCTTAAACATATACACTTGTTTTTAATGTTTGAGAGTTTTAAATGTTTGAGACAGTCTTTGCTAAGTGTGAACAACTTGTCAAGTTTTCAAAGAAGAAGTTTGTACTGAGCATTTTGGTGACAAGAGGCGTCTGCCAAACAGACGACACACATCACAAAATAAAATTAGTAATTTGTCCTAAAACTCGAGACAATCTCGGGTCAATCTCGACCAATAATGACATGAATTAACCATGAAACTCGAACCACATTGCATTGGAAAGCCACAAGATTAAGTCTTTACACGTATTTCGTGATGTATCTCAGGTTAATCTTGGACAAAATTGGTATCGAGAACCTCACAGAATGCAAATGAAATATAGCAAATCTCGAGACTCGTTCAACAAATATTGAAGTAATTTCATCAATCTCAACCAAGGTTCATTATCTACACTAGCCCAAATTGATGAAATTGTTGAAATTCTTCAAACTACACCATCTGCAGTAACTTAAAATCTGATGAAAAAGCAATACCAACAACCTTATATTTCACAATTAACCCACCTGCCTCAGATATCACAAATAACCTTAAACCCTAAATTTAAAGCAAAGTCTTAATCTATGAAGCAATTTAAAGTTAATTACATCCACAGATTTAAGCTTAGGATACACTTGACGATACACTTTGTAAGCTTTTTCACTAAAAATCAATCAATCTTGAGAGCAAAATGCTCAAACTCGACCAAAATGAGAAACTTGTTTGACAAAAGTGAATATCAAACATTTAAAAAAACAAGAGTATTTTGGTAATTTGAACATATTCTTTATTTTGATAGCAAGACCCCCCTCATCAAAAGGAAGACACACCTCCACCCAAGCCACTTTTACACCACCTCTACCATCCTCCTTACCTCTCCAAAATAAGACCTCATAATTTTATAAACATCACTGTGAACTTTCGCAAGCAACACAAACACACTAGCCCAATAAACCTGAAAACTATGAAGCACAGAACGAACAAGTTGAAGCCTACCCGTAAAAGATAGAACTCTTGCTGACCAAGAACAAATACGACTAGTAATATGTTGAATAAGAGGAGGACAATCAGAACTCCATAACCTCTCAGAAAGTAAAGGAATCCCAAGATACCGAATAGGTAAATGCCCGAGGATAAAACCCATACTTGCCGCTAACTGAGAAGCTTCGTCACTATTAACACCCACAACAAAAACAAAACTTTTACCAAAATTAGCAAAAAACCCTCATAACTCACCAAACTTGTGAAGAGTCTCGTTAATGAAACTTAGAGAGACCTCATAAGCTGCACAAAAAATCATAAGATCATCTACAAACGTTAGATGAGTTAGTCTAACCTTCTCACAAAATTGATGAAACCTAAAATTTTGAGGTAGACGGTTCAACATACAAGAGAGAACCTCCATGACCATCACAAATAAAAACGGAGATAAAGGATCACCTTATCTTAAATCTTTTCTTCTGTGAAAGAAACCCTCCAAAGATCCATTAATCATAATGGAGAACATCGGAGATGAGACCAAGCTCTAATCCAACTCACAAATCTCAAGGGAGTACCAATAGCCATCAACAAACCAAACAGCAAGTCCCAATTAACAGAAGCATAGGCTTTTTGGAGATCAACCTTCATAGTACACCTAGGCTTACCAGAGTTGTACTGATAACCCCAACAAGCTCCTGACAAAGAAGAATATTATCAATAATACTCCACCCTGGAATAAACAGACTGAGTACCACTGATAAATAAAGGAAGCCGACGAAGTCTATCAGCCAAAATTTTTTAGATACATTTATAAATAACATTACAACAAGTATAGGCCTAAAATCTTCCATACGATCAGCCCCACTCCTTTTAGTGAATCATTGTTTTCAGGTAATTGTGATTTTTTCCCCTTTCTATTCATTATTCCTTAACTTGGTCCATGGGGCTCAAAAAGTGATCTTATTTTAAATGCTTGTTTTATTGATGTAGCAATACTGCTTTTAAAGTTTATTGATTTTGATGGTAATTACATTAATACTTTGAAATGAAGTTAGCTCATATCCTGTCCCAATTTCTAAACTTCCATTCAATTAGCATCACGTGGGAGTTGTAACCTTTACGAGTTTGGTTGAAATTGAAGCTTATTTCATGTGCAGGAAATGGAAAGCGCAAAGTTGACACAGTTGGATGAAAGGACTATATATGAGGTAAGAAGGTCCTAGTATTGGAATTATCTTTATAGAAACTCACTAATCATTGTAGTGAAGATGATTTGCTCTATGTCAAGGTGCAGAAGGAAAGGGAACCCTTTGATGTTGACTTCTGTTCAATTTCAATTGATGGGAATCTAGATAATGATATTTTGCAGCTGCGGCTCAAAGATCTTGTTAGACAAAGAGAGGATCTTCAGGTGGAGATTGAACTCAAAGCATAAGTTATTGCAAGATCAGTAATATTGGAAATGCAAAAGAGTTTTGATGGTCAAATGAAAGAACACAATAATGCCACTATCAAGATACGGGTTCTTACTTTCTGTAACTGGACAAGTTGTCTAATGAAGCTTTTATTATAATAGGCTTTTAGTTGCTTTTATTTTATTTTAAAATCATCTTTATCATTAATGGTAAAGAAACTGATTCAGTCCGTTGCATTGTTTATTAGGTTGACATTGGAAGTTATTGTTTCATCCCACTAAAGATTTGTGCATGACACAAAATTTTGTGTTTAATTGATTATCGGTACCGTGATTAGATGCGGACTACTTTGATACTTAATTGAGACATTTTGTGAGTGTAGAGGAACAACTATGTCAAATAGACCAGGCCATTCGTTAACTGGAAAGGAAAATAGAAGATAAAGATAGGGAATTGCAATCAATTAAATTAGACAAAGAAGCGGTCTCTTGTTTTTTTTCCTCATGTTTGATTTTCTTGCATACGAATGTTTTGAAATGAGTTTTTTTCTTCACTAACACTTTTATTCTCTAATTTCTTCACAGGCTTGGGCCAAGGATGATCTTCTGCGGGAACAAGATAAAGAAATAGCAACTTACAGGTTACATTTTTTCTTGAAGTCCTTCAATTTTTCCCTTCTTTTGCCATTGATTTTAATTTTTGCTTACGCTAACATCATAACAAAATTCTTTAGTATTTTAATTTTATTACAGTACATTATATACAATCTTCATTTTTCTTGGCTTTGCTGTAAATGGTGTTTCTTCTATTATAGATTTGTATTATACAACACTACCATATTAAGTCATAAAGTTATGATAACATGATCCTTCCTTTGAAGAAAAATGAGTGAATTTCCTTTAATTTTGAAAATTAGAAACATACCTTTTGTTAATGTGGTTCGATAAGTATACCGTTGATTTTGAAATTTTGATTAGATGCATGTCTGGGAAATTTCAAGGCTAAATTATACAGAATACTCCTAAACTTTGTACTTTATATAAAAATACCCTTGAAAATACACTCAAGACTTAAGCTACCAAAAGAGTTTAAAAAAAAATACACTTATCATAAGTATCCTAATTTACTTAATAAATAAAATTAAGAGAATTTCCTTTGATATTCAGGAAAAAGGATGAATAATCAATGAAAAAGGAATGAAGAGGTTTATCCATGCAAACTTCAAACGAAAGTCAAGAATAGTGTGAAGAATCAGATTCAAGTTTATATTAAATCAGTCTTTTATAGTAAATCTTTATGAATTCTGAACCTCTAATCTTTGCATATTCCTTTTCTTTAACAGCTGATTCACGGAAACCTATTTTCAAGCACATCCCTAACGTATGCTATTATGTCATTCGGTATTATGATCATTTAATTTGTATACCATTCCTAGAAATAATCACTTGATTGGATAAACCTCTCATCTGTCTTTGCCATTAGGGTTCATCAATTAGGTGCCTTTTTAGTAAGACTTTGGATGCCCCCAAAACCCTAGTTTAAGAAAGTATGCCTCACGTTGGAGACTAAAAAAGCATATATAAGTTAGTAAAACGATATGCTAGTTGGTGCATGGTAGCAACCCTCGGTGTATTTTCTTCACCTGCACTTTTTTTTAAAAGGTAATGATATCATTATACAACAACAAAGTGGACCTCACAGCCTGAGGTTAAGGCACAAGAGTGGATAATGCACTCACAGACAAGAAAAAATTTTAAAAGACCAAAGAAAGGCATCAACCAAATCAATCGATTAAGAAGAAGAAAGAACACAAAATAACAACTCAAAAACAGAGAAATAACAACCCCACAGTCTGGGGACAAGCAAAGAAAGGAAAAAATGAAAGAAAGCAATTAGATAAGATCATGAGCATTTTCAGACCAAGAATCAACACTTTTGATACTGACACGCCAGCTGGTGTGTCAATTACTTTTTTAATTTCAAACATGCCCAAACATAGCTGGGACACTTCTGGAACGCGGATCGTGCGGGTTTAGGAAGAAAAAATGAACTAAAACTAATATTTTAAAAGCCCAAATGCCCAGCCCAAAGACAAACCATCAACCCCACATTTTACACTTATTATTATCCTCTGGCATTTTCTTTTTATTGAAAGTAACAACAAAGAACTAACACAAGATTTATGTGAAAACCATAATACAGGGAGAAAAACCACAGGAGAGAATTTTCTAGGAAAACTTAATAGGCAACAAGAGCCTAATTAAAAAAAGGAAAGAATAATTAGGGTAGCATAAATTACAAAACTACCAAGGGTAATACTCTCAAGCATTCCTTTTGCTCTTGGTTGACCATCAGAGATAGATTGGATACTAAGGATAGGTGAAGTCGGTGAGACAGATTGGTTCCTTTGTCTTGCATTCTTTGTGGGGGTAGCTATGAGTCTCGCGATCATTTGGTCTAGGGTCATTTAGGTTATGGCATCATCTCAAAGGATTGGGTACTGGGGGGTTGAGTTATCTTGGATTTGTCATCAGGGTATTGGAAAGGGTGTTAGGAGGAAGTTGTGGCGTGTTCTATGGTGTGCTACGATTTACTTCATATGGAAGGAAGGTAATCATCGTTTCCATGGAGGTTAGGCTCAGGAGCCTATGGTACTGTTTCAGCTCATCCGTTCTTATATCCGTGCTGTGTTGCTTCTTGGTGTGAGAATGCTAATGATCTTATTTAGTTGGTCTCTTCTCATCTTTCTTTTCTTTACTTGTCCTCGGGCTGTGGGGTTGTAATTCATTTTTTTGTTTCTTTCTTTGTTTTTCTTTGTTTGTGGTGTTGTTTTATTCTTTTTGTTGTCTCTGTTCTTATTCGAGTCGCTTTAGTTGGTGTTCTTTCTTTTTTTTTTATATTTTTTGTTTGTTTGTGTGAGTGTTATCTGGTCTGGTGCCTTGGCCTCAGGCTGTGAGGTCCTCCTTGTTGTTGTATAACAATATTACATTTTTTAAAAAAAATTACAAAACTACCTTTGGGTTTTCAACATACAACAAACCTACTAACTCTAACACATGTCTCGCCATCTTCTTCTTCTTGGTGTCACATGTCTCGCCAACATTTGAATATCGTATTCATTTGTTTATGCACTGCCCTTTTGTTGCTAATTTTTGGAACATTATTCTTCGCTCTTTTGGTTCGTCTTTTATTTTCTCTACTTCTATTTTGGATGCTTTGACTTGGATTATCCTTTTGGTGGAACTTAGAAGATGGTTTGGTTGGGTATTGTGCATGCTTTTTAATTTTTGGAACATCGTTCTTCGTTCTTTCTGTTCGTCTTTTATTTGAAAACGCTCACACAGACAAGAAAAAATTTAAAAGACCAGAGAAAGGCACCAGCAAAAACAAATGAGAACACAAAACAACAAAACCCAAAAATAGAGAAATAACCCCACAACCCGGAGACAAGCAAAAACCAAAAGAAAGTAACTAAAAAAAAGATCAAGAGCGGCTAACACTCACACGGACAAGATAAAATAAAAAGACCAAAGAAAGTCACCAGCCAGAAAAACAAATCAGAAGAAAACAGAACACAAACAAACCAAACCCTAAAAAAGATAAAAACAACCCTACACGTCGGGGTAAAACAAAGAAAGGAAAACAAAATACGAAAGAAAGCAACTAAATAAGATCATGAGCATTCTCAGACCAAGAAGCAACACGAGCACGAAAACATGAACGAATGAGCATAAACATAGCCATAGGCTCACGAGTCTGACCTTTATGAAGATGATGGTTACGCTCCTTCCAGATAAAGTAAATCGTAGCACACCAGAGAACACGCCATAACTTTTTCCTCACCTCTTTCACAATACTCTGATGACAAATCCAAGGCAACTCAACCCCCCAATACCCAATCCTATGAGAAAAAGACATTATCCGAAAGATTCTAGCCCAAATTTCACACCCAAAAGGATAAGAAAAAAACAAATGATCCTAAGACTCATAACTCCCCTCACAAAGAATATAAGACAAAGGAATGGACCTATCCCATCAACTTAACCTATCTCTAGTACCTAATCTGTCCCTGATAGCCAAACAAGCACAAAAGAAATGTTTGGGAATATTTCCCCCACCCCACAGTATCCCAACTAACTAACCCTAGCACTACGAGGATGAATAGTATCCCACTCACTAGCAATCGAAAAACCATCATGATTACCTGGAATTCAAACTCACCTATGCTCAACACTAGGACACGGACTAACACTCTGAACTCTATCCCAAATGTCAATCAAATCCATAGAAATGCGTGGCCACCTCCAGTCTCCATCCAAACCAATGAAATCAGCAAGCCTAGCATCCCACCGACTCGCTACATCATATATCACTCTCTCACCAAACTGCTGAAAAATGGAACTGCCCTGCAACCACGGATCCATCCACACTCTGCAC